>JAQGCB010001603.1:0-13874 GCA_034698835.1 Protaphorura tricampata
ACTCCAGAATTTGCTCTATCGATTGGTTAAAAATTGCGACTCTTCCACTTTCTCTTTTACGCTCCTGATTTTGACACAAAGATAATACCGACTGATATTATTACTACCGTGTACTTCTAGAAGTTCTAGAATTCTAGAATTCTAGAAAACATCAAATCACATCACAATCATCACAAATCTAGTCAATAATCATAATAATTTTTTGTGTCATCCAGTAGTGCCATTGCCATAATATTTACTGAAAATAGTGTGTGATTTTATACATTAGGTGCTTCCTTTTTCCTTAATGCCGTAATACGTAGACGTAGTACTAAAGTTGCCTCGTAATCGTAGAAGTGTTCCATAGAAAAAACTGCTGACATTTCGAAAATAGTGTCACTGAATAATTGACAGTTCAGTAAAACTAGTGGTTGGAGTGGAATTGTAAAACGTCAAAAGTTTAGGACACATTTTTGGCTGGTAATTTTCCGGTTCGGGTTTTTCGATACGTTCACGTCGTATATCGTAAGAACGAAATTAATTGGTGCCCTGATAACATTTTTAATTATTCCTAACCAAGCAAGCGGATCGCGGACATTGCGGAGTACGTCATTCATAGGTGGCAAAATTGTTATCGGTCTAGCTGTTATTGTGTTGGTTCGTCGGTCAATTAGTGTACACTACTAAACTGAACGAGGACACTCGTCAATTTATTATTCATTGATTTATTCTTTTCGGACGGACAATTGTCAATAGTACTTATGTTAATGACGGGAGTACGACTTGGGTGTTGGGCTGATCGATAATATTGATTTTTTTTCCAGAGTGTGAACGAAGAAAGAAAGGTGATGAAAGATTTTAATTTTTAATACCATGCATGAATTGTGAATTGACGGTTATTTTGAGACTGTTTGTAATAGTGGTTGTCATTAATTTTATTATAGGTTGAATAAGAAGAACAGAACAAAACTGTCATAAACGTAACAAAGAAGGCTGAGAAGACATTCTGATTGAGGACTTAAAAGGAGAAACACAGAACGTAAACTGTTGACAGAAATTAAGAGACGTCTCCAGATATTAAATATCGACGCTGGAATTGTGGTAAGTGTCAACTACACCGAATATTACCTATTTTAGTTTTATTCCGTGTGAATTCCCGTGTGGTTCCCGTCTTATTTTTAATTTTTATATTCCATTTCTGTTTTACTTTTCAACTACTTTCCTTTGAAAAACTTTCTACTTTTCAATTTCAATTTCAGGCGTTTTTATTGGGGTCATTCTATAAATTGGTTAGTTTGATAAGCGTGATGCTTCTGCAGGAAAATTAGTTCGATTCTTAGGGTTAAGGAAATATTATTGGTTGAATTATTTCCAGCTGATAGTTAGGTTGGTAGATTCTACTGAAAGAAATATATGGTTGCCGAAAATTTTCCATTCTATTCTATTTTGGTGATTGGGTTGGGTTGCATGTGGTGGTTATTTGCGTTCTAAATATAGTTTGGATTAGGCGCTAATTAGATATATTCCTCAGTTTCGACCTAACACTTAATTTCCAAATTGCGCAAGATATTCGATTAATGTTTATTTATAAAACTCTTTTGCGCGTAATGTTGAAACATCAACTTTTTCCTCTGCTTGGTTGTGCGAATTCGTTCGTGTTTAAATATTCGGATATTTTCTGGCCAGCCCCAGTCTCTCAGTTGTGATATCAGAAGTCGATTTCATTCATCTTGTATTCTACTGGTTATCTGGTTATCTGGTTCTTACATACAGTTAGTAATTCTTCGCATGCTATCGGTTTTGGTCTTCAAATATTTTGTTCGGTTTCTGTACGGACAATTTTCTTCACAAACTTTTGTCGTCAATCCCAGATCTCCACCCACAAATATATGATAAACGGGAAATGGGGATCACAGGAAAGCCATATTTTAAAAATTACCCGGGGATTCTACAAAGAAATCAAAAATTTGATAATATTTTGACGTCTCTACAACTTCACGTTTGAATTTGGCAGATTACGGACGGATTTCGCGTGCCGAAACTTTTAAGTTCCTAATTGCGGACAACCTGACCGGACCGAATTTGAAATTAACCTCAACTAATTGAAATTGATGTGATCGGACAATCGGAGTCGGAACAATAATAATCTACCGAACCAAAAAGGTCAGTTTCACTCGGATTTTGATCAACACAAGAGTTGGAGTTGGTGTTCCGTGACTTCACCTGACTTTACGTGATTTTATAATTTCAGTTTTGGAATACTTGAATACTACTTGGACAAAAGTTGAGAGATTTTTTTGGAGATTTTTTGGAAAACAAAATGGATCTCAGCGAATTCTTCAACATATCATCACTGTTCCCCTTCCCAGACGCTCAAGATGAATCATTCCAGAGTGTCTTATTATTCTTCAAAACAATTGAATGGACTGAACCTTGGATCCTTGGCTTAGTGTCTTTCCACGTAGTGCTGACCACATTGAATGTTCTTACACGGAAAAATGCAACGATTCAAGCATTTTTATTCTTCATCATGTTACTCCTTGTCTTTGTATCTGAAAATTTGAATGGACTAGCTGCAGAAAATTGGAAACGTTTTTCAAAACATCAATATTTTGACTCTGATGGAATGTTTATCTCTGTCGTGTTCTCCCTTCCAATACTATTCAACGCTATGCTTATGGTCGTCAACTGGTTACTTATTTCAAGTGAGCTAATGACCAATTTACGGCGATTCCAATTACAACAAAAACTTCAACGGGAGCGTGCAAAGTCCGACAGTACGATTAAAAAAGTTAAATAAATAGTGAGTACTAGTATTCAGAATATTGAGGAGATGTCTTGTCGCTTTCAGCTTTGTAGTAGTGTATATGTATAATAATAGATTATATTCTGTCACATTTCACAAAAAAAAACTAATCAAGCACAAATAATAAATTTCAGTTTTAGAAAAAACGTCAAAGAAGAAAAAGTTTTATTTTTTAGACCGACGTGCGATGTCTTCGTAAAATGAAACCAATAAGACCAGACCAAGAGCACATTAGACGAAATGATCTCTTCAAATGTCCAGACAATGTCCAGTGTCCTCCAATCCAATGTAACACATCTTCAGTTTTTTGGCTCTTGTCCAGAACTACCTACCTACAAACCTATCTACCATTCCCAATTGACTCCTCATTCCTGTCCTGTCCGCGATGCCCGTCATCATGTTCACTGACAATACCCGGGGTTTTTTATGAACCACGCACTTTACTTTATACCTTTTTTTTTCCTTCTTTCTCTGAAGGAAAAAAAATGACCGGACGTCCAGGATAGTAATTTGCAGTTAATGTCGAGTTGATGAGCAATTCAAACCACTTTTTCACTGATTGTGTATTTTCTGCCAAGCCATCCCATTCAAAATGAAGAATATAAATAACTCTTGGCTTGCCAATTGTTCACGAAAAAAAAAACGTTATTATAGTTATAGATCTGCGAAGGTGATTTGCGGAAATTACAGGGCAAGAAAAAAAGTATGATCACGTTGACGCTTATCATTTCTTGCAATCATGAAATATGCTACTATCTCAAGACTCAATATTTATGACAAAAAAAAAATATAATGTCTCGTCTCGTCCTCTTGTCACTTTACGATATTTTGTATTCTCCAGAGACCAAGAGACATATTTGATTTATCTTGATTATAAAATCTAAAACGAATGAATGCTTTATTGTACTGGAAAAGCCAGACTCTGTCGACGACAATTTTATTTCATGCAATGGAATTTTGCACTCTAGCTTTCTAAGATTTCACAGATAATATAATCCAGACTGCACTTAAGCATGGGGACATGCATGAGGGTACGCTGGAGAGATTTGAACTTGTGGTAACAATAACATTTGTTCGTCTTTCTCTGGATAAAGGTTGAACCCGGGAATTTTCCAGAACATCCAGAGGGAGAAAGTACGAAGTAGTAGGTACGACGAGGGTTTAATGGAAGGAGAGGAAAAGGAGAATTGAATAAAGCTGTCACCATATCTTTGGAGACGATTGTGTCTCCCGAGGCAATACAAAGAGGAACACATTGGTATTGTAGGAACTAAGGATAGGATAGAGCTTTTGGTTCAGGTCCACTGCTCTCCTAATATTTCCTTTCATTTCCGCCGGGTTATTTGGTAGAATTCTCAACGACAATAATAACACGGGCCAATTGTTCAGAAATCTCAAATACTTGTCAGGGCACGAACTCCCTGGAGGTATCATAGGTTCCCAGGAATGGAAAGGAACTCATGGAATTCGGAAGTCAAAGAAAACATGTGAACTCTTCACTTTTCGGATAAAATGTCAGAAAAAGTTCAGGAATTTTGAAAATCTCTACGACAATTTGTTATATGTATTAAAGCAGGTTTATGTCGGTGTGACTTTATACGAACACACACTAATCAAATCTGATAATCAGAAAGTACATAACCCAAGCTGTCCTGTTTTGACTGGGTAAAAATTGAATAATAAATTTGAGGTCAATTCAATTCAAGATTCGACTAGCTATACTCTACAAGATAGGAAGAGCTTGGATTTGGAAATTCCGAGATTCCCTGGTTCCAATTTTGTGGGATTTCTTCGCATTGTGCCTGTGCATAGTTTATTTTTTTATTCTTTGAGGTTTCTCTCTACCCTTCTTTCTCGTAACGATTTGCATATTCAAAATGCTTTCACCGTTTGTTGCCATCATATTTTGTTCCCAGCTTAAGGCATAAACGTCATCATTAAGTCAAAGGAGTGGAAGGTTCCTCCTGCTTCTTGTATTTTCCGACCGAGTGGGAGTAATTTGACCTCGCGGGTAGTCTACAGTCCTAGTGTACCGTCTTTGTCAGTTTTCATCTCCCTGTTCTGCATTATTAGGAGCCTATTATGCTAATGTCTTTATGATCTCGAGGACTTTTTAGTAAAAAAAAGAAAGAAAAATAAGAGTCACGTTTGGTTTTTGTTGCTTCTGGTTTAGTGAGGCGGAAATTGTGTTCAAGTATCCTATCCCTGTAGGATTTTTTGGCAAAAGAAAAGATGGTGGAAAAAATAGTAACGAGGCCACAAAATGATGATCTGTCGAGTGTCATCATTACTTGGTCCGGGAAATTGTCTCCAGACAAAAAAAAACTTTCGGCTTGGCCCAAAACCCGTAAAACTTTATTGTTTTGACATAAATAGTAGGCAGGAGGTACACACGGTACTAGCACTACGAAAAATAATATTTTCTACCATGTCTGTCTGGGAAGATGTGTACATTACATTATAATCCTTTTGTCTGTCTGACTCAGACATGTATCATATAAAGAAAGGGAAAATGCAATGATTCTTAGATGATGATCTTTCCATTTATTATTGTCAACGGTTATGTCTTTTCCCCGTCTTGTCTTTCTCTTCTCTGTCACTGTCACCGTCACGGTTCTATGATGATTTTTGATGTCTCTCCAACTCGCGACTTCCTAGAAAAAGTTTTATGACTGATGGATTCTAAATTGCTTCTTCGTATTTCAAGCTGGAAGTAAATCATAAGTTCTTTTGACATATTTATTTGCAAATACAAATGAATGTAATTCTTTTTGTTTTGATTCTGAGCCATTGCAGCCAAGCCAGCAGCAATTTATCGGTCAATGTTAATTGGAGTACTTTTCACGAAAGAACTGGACTCTGTGCTCAAATATTCACTAAGCCGTTAGAATACGAGAGGATTTTAAGATTCGTATGACCCAGCCGCACTCCCTGTGGTCGTTATGAACGTTCAGAACGATATTTTGATTCAATTTCCGGGTTACAAATTATTTTTTTCCGGATTGATATTTTCCTTACGATTCATCAAAAAAGACTATAAAAATATCTGCTGCCAAATAATGACCCTGTCGTTATCCCGCGTCGTTAATGGGCTCTCGGGCACAGCTCGAGAATTTTGTGAGCAAAACCTACATACTACATACAGTTAACATTTTTATTACAAATCAAGAACATTAAAATGTTATTTGGTCGTAGAAAGTTTGATCTATTAAATGAATAGGGTGACACTAGGATTAAGTTATTGATACTTAGGATGTCCTAGTTGTAAACAATTATACAATACATACGTACGTACTGGTCAAACATTTCCATGCTTATTCTGAGGTCATTTACTTTTTGGAAATTTCCAGTTTTCATGAGTTGAAGCGAAAGCCTGGATAATATCCGATCATTTCAAGTGCTTGATGGCATATGGACCAGTTTTGGTTCCTAAATCCTGAGGCACAGTAATGCACGGGAGTATTCTTTACGTCGTACTTCCGCCAGTGAAATTATTTGAGAGTATTTTTTGATTCCTCATCTCGCAAGACCTTTTAGTTTTGAAATTGAGATCAAATTCATTTAAAGGTAGTTCCACAGCACAGCACAGCGTGGTAAAAGATGAGAGCCCCCATTAGCTTCCCCATAATCATATATCACCGCACCGACGACGACGAACGCTGTAAAATCCGTAAAAAGCACTTTTCGGGGTTCGGGACAACAGGGAAAAGAAGGTGCCGGGTTTTATGATTATGATCCGCCGCGCCGTAGAGAGTGTTGTTCAACCATCCAAGACGCGGATTTAAATTCGGAAACTCATATGTCGCGTTCGCGTCCTCTTCATGCATGCTCTTTATTTTTTTTCGGCAATGGCAATGGCAATGGCAACGGCAACCTTTCTGACATTTTTCGTGATCATTGTTCCACTTTATATTTTAAACTGTAAAAAAAAACTCTTCGTGGCGGGTCATAAAACTAGGGTAGGGCCCAGGGCATGTGTGAACATAAATATTGGCTTCATGTCAACCATCACTTTGCCCGTACCCATGCAAATGCAAATGCAATGAAATCGCAATGTAATGGGGGTGGGAAAAAAGCCATGAAAATTCTTCATGATTTCAGAAATGGTCCCCTTTACTTTTACTTTTACATTTACCGGGTGAGAAAGTCATACAAATACAATACCCGGGTCCGGGTAGAGTAGAATCGGATCATGGGATGCAGATTTGGTTCACAAGGTGTATATTTCAAGAGTAAAATTCAGGATAGGCTGAAAAGTTCAGGATTAGTCATTTGACATGACATGACCCCTGACCTGGTCAGGAATTTGACGATTTCGTCGGTAATTCAGAATATTTTCGGATTCCTCGAGCTCTTACCGTGAAATATGCCAGGAATGGCATGCACGGTTTGAACGATTTGAAATTTTTTTGTAGCGATCAAAAAATTTATCGGCCTACTTATGCTCGACTCGACCATTGGGTTTTAAGTTTACACGTAATATTATATTTTACATTATAGAAATGTTCCTTGTCAGGGTCACAGCTTAAGCCACTTTTACTTTTACCACCACACCATCCAGTTCAAACTTGTGTCGTCGCACTCGCAATAATACCCAATGTCGTAATCGTAAAGTTTCGTGGAGAAAGTCTAATAATGAATAATGGGTGAAGGATTCTTAAAAACATTTTAGTGTTGCAGTTTGCAGTTGAAGAGTGCGTATGTGTACGTATGTGCGTATGTGAGTGTCAGAATTTAGAATGAATGTGCCCAATGCGTTATGCGTTTTTTAATATTTCTTTTTGTAGCCGTGTGCGTCCGGAACGAAGAAATTAAATTCATTCAACAACCCTGTCTGAAATTAAAAGAGAACTCGGAAATAAAATCTCTGTACGTTACGTACCAGACAAGCTGTTATTTCCTCCCAGTACAATTTTGAAGTTCTTTTAAAGGGGCTAACTTACTACCGGATGTTTATTGCAAAAAATACTTTGCGTATTTTTTTTTTTGCATATTATTGTCCTGTCCTAAGGATCTGCATTTTTGATTCCGTGCCAGACAATCGACTCTCAGACATGTTGACATTTTCTAAATATAATTTTAATGCTTTGAGATGAGTTGGCCTTGATTATTCATACATTTGAGGGTGATACTATATTGTCGCATGTCGTAGAAAAATATTTTAGCCTTTGGATTTGTCTTCCATTATTTTGTGCATATATTCAACAAATACACGAATTCCAGTGCATGCATGTGATATGCGGAAAATGATGCAATCTAGCAAAACTTCCTAAATCGATATAACGTAAGTAAAAAGTTGTTTGGGTCGACACGTTGACAATTGGAATACGCGTGCATACAATGATACAATAAGAGAAGACTTGATTACACGAGAAAAAAACGGCACGCAAAACTAGAAACTTGAGAATATTGGATCCGATGTGATTGGACCGAGTGGTCGGGTTACGTTACACGTACGTAATCGTAATGTAATACTACGTGGGATGTAAATATTTGCCACGTCGACTGACCTCATGGAAAACCAGACTCTCAAGAATCAGAATCAGGCGACAACGTCAGTTTACTTTGCTTTAATTGAATTTGATAATGTATTTTTATTTTAATGAATTGGAATGATTAAGCCGCTATCACTGTATGCCATACTGCTTAATCGGCAACCGGAGCAGATGAAAGCTTGAGCTCGCATGTTCTTCTAATCGTCACTATCAGAAACAAATTAAAAAGGTGTTAAAATTATCCAGGGTCCAGGTGTTCAAATTCCATTTCCAATTCCAAATACTTTAGAATTTTACTTCTCATGGACAGATGATGAATTTGTATTGATTATTTGGTATATTTAATTTTAATTTGATTGAGTACCTGTTTGATCTGATGAATTGCAGTTTATTTTATGTCCACTCCAATTTCTTTGATGTAATTCAGTACAAGGATCAAATGATAATTTAATTTTACGTCAAGGATTTAAATCATTCTAATTACGTATGAACTTTTGAGTTTGACCGAATTAACACTATAGAAATTCTGGGAATTCGACTACGCAGGAAGTCGACGTCATCTATAGTCGCAGGTGCAGATCCGATTTAGAAATGCATTCTGGAAAACATTAGGCGTTCGCTGATTGTCTTCTATTCCAGAAACTAATAATAGTGCCAATTAATAATAGCTTCAATTTTTTTTAGTGATTTGTGAAAACTGCAATAAATAATCAATTGATAATTTAAGGGGGTGTATTGTTTATTCTGATTAGTTTAATTCGTAATTAAACCATGACTTTTCGTCATGGGTCATTTGATGTTTTAGATAGCGACCTTATTTGCTGACGATAATAATGTGTTTATTTTGTACAATAATCCATTGTTTTTGTGAAAGCGTCAAACCATACCATACAAATGTACATGCATATGCACAGCCCAGCCCAATATCTTTTCTCGTTTCTATTCTGAGTTTCCGTGGAAATTCCAGTAAATATTCCTCGACGCTACGCTAGTACCGTAGGACGTACGGTCACAGAGCGATAAGCTGAGAAGTTTTACTCATAATTCTCTAATTACATGGATTTTATCTAGAGTAATGAAAATGGTGCTTAAACGTGAACTTATTACAGGGTGTCACATATGTATTTGACTTAATACACGGTATTTCCGGAACTTCCTATTTATTTCTGTAATGGCAATGAGTGAAAACTTTTAAAATGCCAAATCCTCTGGCATTGAACATCTGAATTTTAGAGGCATTTTATAATATTTGCTTAGTACTATTTCAAAAGTGGCTTCCTCTGCCACCAACGCTGTATATGTTGGGTGCTAGATCCCTCAGGTAGGTAAGATCTGGGTTACCATTTGAAATGTCGGTATCTTCATTGCGGCTAATTGGTATTATAGGATAGGGCATAGTCCTAAGGTTGTACAAATTTCAGAGCTAAGTTTTTTTAAATAACGGAGGTAATTGGCCTTGCCTTGTGGCGATTCCCAATTAATGGAAGGGTAGCAATTCCTTATACATTTTTTACAATAGTATTATGGTGTGCCTCGGTGGCTGTGATACATTAATGCATTTGTCACCCTGTACACAAACTCATATGTACTCGTGTCAGTAATGTATTTAGTTGTACCAGTCAGTAGTAAGTAGTAACTGGTAACTTTCTGCCCATTCGTCAATATCCTCCGTCCGTAGTTAATATTGATGCATGTCAAGCAAGCTTGTAATTATACCTCATGTGTTGTCTTTTCAGATAAGGGACATCAGGACAGGGCGGGGGTTGGATTGGATACTACGATCGGCGGTGTCGTGGTTATACTTGACGATAAATGGATAAAATAAGACTCGCCCCTTGACCAGGTCTTCAGTTGACGATCAGGTGTATCCCACGGCAGACTTGAACAGTTTTCTTATTCAGTGCTTCCAAACATTGCCATTGTTGAACGAGCAATTTATTTGTGTAATCATTAATTCAGAGCTACAACGAGGACGAACTCAACATGTGCGGTAAGTCATTCATTTATGGTTATACTCATTTGTATCTCAATTAATCAGTCGTTGAACTTAATTAAGAATATTTATGGGAGGAATAGTACCGGCATTAATTAATTATTAATTAATTAATTGGCATACTCTAGCATTCATCTGCACAAGTTGCATAGTAAAAAAGATGCGAATATCACATAATCGTTCTTTCTCCGGAACGTTTTACACTAGCACAGGTACTATTCCAGCTGAACATAGTTTTTAAATGGAAATGTAAGACAATCAGTCAGTCAGAATTAAGTAGGGAAGTTTTAGATGTGAAAATTGGGTTAAGTATTAATAAAAAGTTATTTAGGTCCAGTAGGTTCACACATGCAGGTGCCTCGTGTTTTGTTCTGTGCACCTGTCAACTAATATTTAATGTAAAATAGGATGCACATGTCGGTAAATAAATGCATGTGCAAAAATCACATACATATTTAATTAATTGTCAAATAAAGTGGCCTAAAATCTAACCACGTCAGTTAATAGTACGTGCAATATTTTGCAGCACCAGACAATGTAAATAGACCTGGAAGTTTAGGCGCCACAAATATACACGTGTAATAAGTTTGCACGGCATACATACTCAATACTCTACAAGATTTGACATTTAGCTGGATGAGAATTTTTTTCACGTCACAGTCACAACACATAAGAATATTATACTGGATTTGCATTTATTCGTCTACAGTCTACGTGTAATTTGTACATAATTCATTTTTAAGACCTTATAAAATCTGAGCATGCTGAATGATTCTGATCCTTATTTGAGAATATAGAATTAAGAAATCATATTTTATTTGTCTGGTTTGCTTATTTTATTCAATCGGCCGGCCTGTCCTTATCGGTCTCCATCGAATCATATTGCAATTTCTTAACCCATCAGAATACTTAACATATGTAGTACGAATCATCTTGCAAGTTGCAACTTGTAAAATTTAAATGCCTGCCGATTTTAAGAGTGAATGGCAATTGCCAATGTAAATGCAACATTGAATTTAATATTAGGCAATGGGGTTAGGTGCACACGTGCAAACGCGAAGACGCCGGCTGTGAGTCAATCACCTTCCCTTGCCATTTTATATTTTTAACACGTGTGGAATCATGATGCAATTTTTTTTATACATTTCGACCTGGTATGTTTATATTGTTGTTTTTACTGTACTGATTATTTGATTATAATCGATACGATGCGCGATGGGCCAATGAGTTCTATTTTTACTCACCCTGGCATGGAATTATGTATTCTGTTGGTGACATGTAGCTTGCATGCATTGTTGAACTTTCACTTCGCATGGCCAAGCAATGCCGTACAGCAGCTTTTTTTCTAAAATAGATCAAAACACATTTTGAGAAAGGGATTTCCCTATGAGTCTCAAGGTTGATGAATCCCTGCTGACTGTTGACCCAGTTAAAAGGAGTTTTGTCAAATTAAAACATGTATATTTTGGGAAGGACTTTGAAAATCGACGTAAACAATTTGGGAAAACCAAAACACACCTTGACCGGAAAATTCTGGGGTCTGAGTCCGAATGAGCTTCTCTTAAGTTTTTATGTTGTATACTGTTTATGTTGTCGAAGATAATTTTAGATTTATGTGGAAAACACACCAGATTAGACTGGACTTGACAGCTTCATCGCTGCTTTCCTGGCGACTTTCAATTAATATGGACTCTTTTATATTAATTCTATAGGAATCTTTGCATATTTGAACTACCTGACCCCGAAGACCCGAAAGGAAATCGTGGACTATTTGATCAAGGGTCTTCAACGTCTTGAGTACCGAGGGTATGACTCAGCCGGAATAGCCATTGACCCAGCTGATCAACATAATATTAACATCATCAAGGAAAATGGAAAGGTCAAGGCTTTGGAGGATGAAATCATGCTCAGTAAGTACTCCCAACGGTCATTGTCTCCGTAATATAATTGTAATTGTAACCCGGGCTTCAAAATTAATTTCCTCTCTATTAATTAAATAGAGGCCCACAACATGGAATTCGGGACAACTCACTCAACCCACTGTGGAATTGCCCATACACGTTGGGCTACTCACGGAGTCCCATCACCCTTGAATGCTCATCCCCAGAGATCGGACGATGACAATACTTTCGTCCTAGTACACAACGGAATCATTACCAATTATAAGGATGTGAAACAATTCCTGATCCTCAAGGGTCATTCATTTGAGTCTGACACAGACACGGAAATCATTGCTAAACTCCTTCTACATTTGTACAATCCTGAGCTCTCATTCCGTGAGCTGGTTGAAAAAGCTATTCTTCAATTGGTTAGTCAAAATGTTAATTTTTTTTCGCGTTACTTTTAATTAATTTTAATTAATTAATCTTTACTTTTTGGTTTGTCCTCAATTGTCTATGTATGCTCGCAACTCGCAAGACACAGTACACAGCATGAGTGCTTGGATTTGTCATTGACATTAAAAAGTGAAGTTAATGTGATTTTAATTTCTGTTGTCAAATTCAGGAAGGAGCCTTCGCTCTGTGCATCAAAAGTAAGATGTATCCTGGGGAATGTGTATCAACACGTAGAGGAAGTCCTTTGTTAGTTGGAATCAAGGCAAAAACTAAATTAGCTGCTGATTCCATTCCAATTCTTTACAGTAAAGGTAAGTTAACCAAACCATAACCAGTAACTAATCATTTAAATTCACATACCATGTGCAACAAATATTTCAAGCATTTCTTATGCATAGGACAGCACAGCAAACAGATACTAATTTAAATACATGCAGACCCACCCAATTATTCTTTTTTATTTGTAAATGTAATTTAAGAGACATTCGCCTTTCCTGTCAGTCAATCATCCCAGGCAGGCCAATGTAAATTTACACTCATTGACTTGACTTGACTTCCTGACCTTACATAAAATTTCCTGAGTAAGATTTTGTTCGTCTTTGACCTTCGTTCGTTTTCGTATCATCACATCCGTTGGTTGGCCATTCACCGCAAGGAACTAACTACAACTACATCGTTATCGTAATTTGTTAAAGCGTCGCGTCGCGTCCTTCAGGCTCGAGCCAAGAAAAATGCACCAAAACAGACTAAATTAGTTTAACTCGCATTGCATTCTAGGTACAGTACAGGGTGGTTCATACATTTTACCTTAAAAATATCACTTCTAGTATTGTAACGGAGTGATGTTGATGTAATTGTGTATGGACCACCCTATATACATTCAACATGAGCTTTGTAATTAATCAATTCCATATTATTCTTTGGCCACGGGCCCGACCACCTTGGCCAGACAATTGTAATATTGTTTCAGACGACAAGAATTGAGTTAACCGTGAATTGCAGATTGTGCAACAGCAATGAGATTTCTTAACCTGATTTTGTTGTTTAGCAATTTGCATGTGCCTACCTTTTGCGGCACGGCACGGTGACGGCACGGATAACAAGTGTACAAAATGTAAACTTTACATTTACATTATTTGTGTATTGATAAAGTCAATTCAATGCAAATAACAAACTTGTTTTTCGTAACCATAAACCTTATTTACCTTATTTTGCTACAAATTATATTTCCAAAGGTAATTAACTGCTACTATGATGTAAATAAT
>JAQGCB010001604.1:0-13867 GCA_034698835.1 Protaphorura tricampata
AGTCTAATTTTCTCCCGTATTGGTCGATTTTGATTAGATTAGATTCCATACTTTTGGATTTTTTTGAGGTGTGCTTTTTGATTGAGCGTTGACCCTTCGTGACCTTGACCTTTTTGGTGTATGGAGTAGAAGGGATGTACTCAGGGTCACTTTCGCTCTCATTCTCTAATTCAAAGTCTGGGTCACACTCAGGCTTAGTCTTGGACATCTGCTCAGAGCATTCCATTTTGTCCATACCATCGTCCACCTCACTTTTTATTTGGACAAATGATGAAGACTGGTCATCGCAAGAGGGGTCATGGTCAAAGTTCAAGGGGTCAATGAGTAAGGGGTCTTCGATGGGTTGAGGTGCAGAATGTGAGGCTCTAATGTGTTGTCTTAATTTTCTCATGTAATTCTGACATGTGTCACAATCCCGTTCACACTGGAGAAGCTCTTGGAAGAATTCATTCAAGTCTTTCTGTTCAGTATTGACGGAACCACAGTCAACGTATGCAATATTGTCAAGGTCAATAGCCATAGAATCTGAAGTTGAATTATGAAAAGGGAATTCCACTTCCTCATATTTAATTTCGATGTCACCAATAATCGTATTACATGGATTTTGATTCTGAAGTGTGTCTTGTGTGAATTTTTCTCCGTTTATGCTCATCTTCCCCTTCAAGCTCATTTCTTTCGTTTCAAAGTTAAAATTCTTGGACAGCGTTGAATTCTTGAGTGAACAGCTCATCATTCTCTTCTCTCAATGAGCGGGCAAGTCAGCGGTCTGAAAAATAATTAAAATCGTTTCTTAATTGTCAAGCCCTAGAGAGAAATCCGATAATTATAAAAATTACCGCTAATAATTTAGAATCCATTTAAATATCAGATAATTAGACACACGAAATACACAAAATATTTGATTCGGCCTCCGCTATGTCAATTAATGAGTGGATTTTTTTCAAAAAAATTATAAAGTGTTTTCATTTTGGTATGATAATTTTGGGCATTCCAGGGTACACGAAAAAAAAACATGGCGTGTCAAGGTCCTCGGGGTCAGCTCGCGTCATGCCAGTAAATATTTTTTTTTTGAAATTAAATATTTTCCAAATGTTTTTCTTGGATAAATCTTCAATACACGAGTGCATGGGATTTCCATGCTCTTCTATGTTGGTGACTTTAAGTGTTTAGGAAAAAAAAATTGGAATTTTTTTTGTGGACCAATAACCCGAGTCCGACCGTAATAATGTAGCGTATATATATTGCATTTTGTTTTCCTAATTTTTAACGATTTCAAAATGTGTCAAATTCTAAATTCCTAAAACTAAATACTCGTACATACCTTCAACCTAGAATTTATTTTTTATTTTTAACGTGTAGTGATTGATTGCTGAGCCGGATTATGAAAATGTTGAGTTGAATTGTATTTTAGAATTCAAATTTCAGTAACTTGAAAATTCTTTATAAATTGGAAGAAAATGAATGTTCAAATTTTGTACGGAGTTCCCGGTGTGCGGTGGGTTGAGTTGAGTCTCGTTCAAACATTTAAATTGAGGAAAGTTGAGACGAATCCAATAGAAAGAACCCCAACCGAAGCAGGTTGGCTGGTGGAACTGGATGGTCATCAAGGTCATCCATTATTACAATTTATTTTTCATAAATAACACTATACAAAATTAATTTTCAAAAATTGTTTTATTACATATTTACTTACAAAGGATAGTCATTACCTGTCTACCAGCACCCAGAACCGACATTTTTATTTCTAGTCCTCGGGCATGCCCTGACCATGAATCAATCGAATTTCGTCTGATGTTGAAATCATAATTGCGCGTCACAGAGGTCAGGAAAGGTCATTTCCCATGCTACCTAATGTAATGTAAAAATGGATCTGGCTTCCTCTCCGGATGTGGTGGCTGTTTCTCACAAGATGGCATGGGAAATGACCTTTCGTGAACTCTGGGAGGCGCAATTACGATTTGAACAGACAAAATTCAATTGATTCACGGTCAGGGCATGCATGCCCGGGAACTAGAAACAAATATGTGGGTTCTGGGTGCTGGTAGACACCATATGACTATCCCTTGTTAGCTGAATTTAATATAATTACGATCTAGTACGTACGATCCAATATCTGTATATGTATCACCACCAACCAACAAAGAGAAGAATTAGAAATCGAATCGGAAAAAACTTTGTGTCATTTTCTTGTCCCCGTCCATTTCTTGAGATTTATGTTTTTGGGAAAGAAACACCCGTCGAATCAATCAGAATGACATAATAGAAATATACGACAATGTATTCTATTCAAACAAAATCCAAGTCAGTCAGTCCGGTTTGGATTCTGAATCTGATTGTCCTTGGTTGAGTCTGAGTCTTAAAAGTGCGGACGGACGTCTTGTCTGGAGGCCGTCCGTCCTACCTTAACTTTCTTTACAATACAATTCATACAATTTTTTTTCTTCTTCTTTTGAAATGAATCAAAACCTGAACGAACCAATTCAACCGTGCGTTCGTGCGTATACGCGTGTCTCCCATTCCAAGACTATATCCACATTCTTTTAAAATGCATCTCAAAGACCTAGTCTCAGTCACCAGTTGCATCTTATATTTATGTACAGGATGGTTCATAACTATAACAAAGTTTTTTTTCTTTCGTCGTTTCCTTCAGTGTTAGTTTTTTAATAGTGTATACACCATGTAAGGTTCAATGAGCTTATATCGTTAGATTTATGAACTACCCTGTATATCAAGTAAACCTAGACAAATACACACATTTCATAGGACAAGGAAGTGCATTTGTGTCAGACCGAGAATTTAAAACCCCCAAAAATAACGTTTCTCACAATTAACTCTGGGTCCCTCTATAATTTCAACCCGAATTTTAACTGTGACAATTTTTGTTAATTTTGAAAAGAAAAAATTCGAACTGGATAAATTCAATTCAAGAATTCACTTGTACAACTACAACATATCCAAGGGGTACATTGACCCCCTCTTCCAGTACCATTATGCACATGTATGAATTTATTTTGGTTGTCCAGGTGTACGTACGTACGTACAGTACGTAGTGGTTGTATTGAAATCTACATTGTATTGTATTGTAGTGCATTGTATAACGTCGTCCATTTTTAAAGGGATTCTTTTTTGGATTGAATTGAGTTTCGGAAAGGAACAGCAAAGCAGCTGCCGAAATAAATGGGTTGTTCCTATCCCTTATCCCTTCCAGGTAAAGCATAGTACATAGTGCATAGGTATGGATTTGGATTTAAAGGGCCACAAAGTGAACCCACATACACATACATACACATAGGAATTGAAGGAACTATTGAAGTGAGTCACTCGTTATGTACTAAACTGGACTGGACTCCCGTTCCATTCCACTACTACTATTCCGATTACTACTACGAGAGAATTGCTGTACTGCTACTACTACTACTATTACTATGTACGTACAACTACGGTACAGTTTCCTGTCCTCTCCTGGCCTGTTCTCTAATGGACTGACACTGACACGTGCTCGACCTCGTCCCTTTTTGCCTTTGCATTTTACCTGTGGATTCATCCATTCACCAGCTGCTACCAGTAGACCAGAATTGCTCTTGGATTCAAATTAAGGGAACGTTTAACTCCATCGAGTCGTCTAAATCCAATCTACCCTTTCCTGTTCTTAACATTAATGTACGTAGTGCTCAAGAGCACAAGTGGTTAAAAACCATATTTGCAACCTGGCACTGTCTTCGCCATTATTGTCCCCATCAATTGCAACTTTGCACAGAGTAAATGGACTGGACTGAGGACCCAGGACAGGACAGGACACAAGAGGACGTCGACCCTTTTACCACTTTGACCCCATTTCCATGGCTGGCCTGGCACGTGCCAAAACATGAAGAGGGTTCATGTCATTTTTATATGTAATTTATCACGTATTGAACAGTCAAAAATTAATAAAATTCTACATTAGCGGAAATTATAACATACAACGTGCGTATCCACTCATTAAAATTCACCGTCCTTGTATAATAGAAAAATTTCAAATGTACGGATGGACGACGGACTCGTTTTAATTTCCTGTATCGTGGAATCTCTATATATCAACATCTCCTACAACAAACAATTCTTTAAATCGACCAGAATGTCAGGAACGCAAGAACTCCCTTTGCATACACCTCTTTGTTATTCCATTTTCTGTATATTAAACTTTCCCTTTAATGGACACATTTTGGTACATTTTTCAAGTTCGGTATATAGAGAGTTCAATGTATTTAGAAATGATCCCTTGTAGTAGGATACGACGTAATGATTGACCTTAAATTGAAGTTATCTTAAATGACCGATTAATTGGCCAGGCGATTGATTATATTTCGAATTTTCTGACCCGGCGTTTATTCCAACATGACCGAACACGGCGTTTATTCGGGGCCATGCCCGCATCTATTGAAACACCCGCCACCGAACCGTAAACCAATCGGTACGTGTATCTGTAAAAGTAAAAATTTTAATGGCGAAAATAATAACACTTACTTCTAAATAAAAATTGTCGTCTGAGCGGAAATGGAATAATGACAATTCTCTTAATAATGACGATGGCGTGTCTCAATAAATTTGAGACAGACACAGACCGGAAGGGTCATTGATTCCAAGGGGGACAAGGGACATGAGACATAATAGCTGGTAGTTCGGTAGACTTAAGGACGGATGAAATAGAATAGGCAGGAGTACCCATGCAGTACCCATACCTTTATTCTACCCGGGTATTTGTATTTATTATTAGAGTCCTTTCCTTTCCTTTGGGTCTAGTTGTTTTGTTTGGGTGTTGAATAGTCATAGGGCTACCACATAGGTCCACACACAAATACATACCCCTGTACATTGCATTGAATGGAGTATACGTAAGTAAAGCAGTGAACACCTGGAAAACCGGTCACGGACGGAATGACTAACAACAATGCCCAAGAGTCCAACAATGCAATGCTTTGCAGTCCAACTCTCCCCATCATACAACACTAGAAGTGTAGTGTATCGGCAGTTCAACACGGCAGCTGATTTTTTACCCTATGCTCTCCAATACTCCAATCCACACTTTTCTATCTCTCAGTCGCGTGCCAGGTTTTGAGAGGAACGGAACGGACCACATTGTGTTCGTGTTGTGTCACAAACGGCAGACACTTCGTCCTAAAAAATTTAAACATCAAAATAAATCAAAACCTAACTGTCCCGGTGAAAATTAAATTACAATTAAAAATTAACATTAAATGTCAATTAATTTACAAAATTAAATAATTGAATAAAAATGCAACCCAAAAGTGAAAATTGTATTGAAAATTGTGTTGAGACTGAAGTGCACATGCAAACACCGTGTGATTTTGAACATGAACTCCAAGAAAGGCGACAACGCCAAGTTCCAGAAGTACTGGCAGAATTATTTTGTAATGATGAAGTATTGGAAGATGAGAATGAAAATGAGGACGAGGGTGTGGACGTGGACGTGAGCGTTGACTCTAATGGAAATGTCCATTCATATTTTGACAAAGTTCTTCTCCATCATCCACAAGGGATGGAACGTATGAAATTTTTAGAACAGAGTGCACAACCAAATTATGATTATTTTAATGGAGGGTCTGAGATTTTACCTTACATGCGGAAAGTTGTGGCAAGTTGGATGCTTGAGGTACAAAAATTTAGAAAAATTTGAATTTGAATTTTTTAAAAAAATCTTGCTAAAAAATGTATATCCTAATTTTTTTTAATTATTTTGAATAATTTTATTTTTAGGTTTGTGAAGAGCAAGAATGTGACGAAGCGGTTTTCCCGTTAAGTTGTGGAATCCTGGATAAATTGTTATCCCTATGTTGTGTGAAGAAAGAGCAATTACAACTCGTGGCGTGTGTGTGTCTCCTCCTGAGCTCAAAAACAAGGCAGTCCAGTCATTTCAGTCTGGAACTCTTGTCATTCTACACGAATCACAGCGTCAGCGAAAATGTTATGAGGGTAGGTTGATTTTTTTTACATTGGAATTTACATACATGCATGAATGAATGAATGAATCATGATTCGCATCCCTAATCTTTACCTTAAGACAAAGCACAAAGACATTTTCACGCATTTTGGCATGGGATGAAATTTTCCAGTCAACAAATATACCTTGCTATTTTTCCTCGTTAGACAAGTAGAATTTATGACAGATTGCCTTAGTGTGGTAAAATCGTACGTCGTTCCGTTCTGGAACGACGAGATTTTGGAACTAAACTTGGAACGGAACGGAAGAAGTACGATAAATTCGCAAAAATGACTGGAACGAAACGGAATAAGTACGAAAAATTATAACTTCAGAACGGAACGGAACGGAACTACAAACTTTGTTGAGAACTAGAGTGGAACATCGTTCCACAAATCGTTCTAAAATCTATTATCCTTGGCAGTATGGGGCAAAAAGCAACTTATATTACCATTGGATAAAAGCAGGGTACTTCATCAATACTACAATGCCCAGGAATAAATGTATAAAAACTCTTTCCAACTGTCCATACAACTTCCTTCCAACCCACCACTTCATTATCTAATCACAGAGGGAACCACTAAAAGTGATTTTAGATGGGACTACTTGCCGCGTGGGACCGAATGCTTCTCAAACGTGCATGTAGAGTATAGGGTGTCGCAGTCAAAATATTTTTATACCCTTAATTTTGTATTCTATAAAAACTAGTTGCTCGACAATTTTTCTACATTGGTTATTTTGTGGAAGGGGGGATTAAGGCTACTTTACTTTCAAAAGTATTCTGATATCTACGATAAAGTGGTAAAAACTGAGACTAATTCCTTGCGAAATGCTACGCGTAATTTGACATTCTTCCGAAAACATCGAAAAACAGATTAAAATGGGAATGCTTTTACAAGTCAGACGTTAAACTCTATGCTGTGCATAGAGACAGCATGGAACTAGTTCTGGAATAGCGTTCCGGAACGGAACGGAACTAGAACGACGATTTAGTTTTAGGTGGAGGAACGGAACGGAACTGGTACGACAAAATTAAAATGTTGGTGGAACGTGAACGGAACTAGAACGAAGTTTTTGCATATGGCTCTGGAACGGAACGAATGTAGGAACGATTTTACCACACTAGATTGCCTCCGAAATTTGCTATCCATGGTTTTCCCTTGTCGGACAGTACGCTAGTTTTGATGTTTTACATTGACAATGCTAATTCCTGCCAACATTTCATTGCTAAATCAAAACCGTAGGCTTTACCTTGTAAACAGACAGTCAAAGCCGGTTTGGCAATGTCTCACAAGGGAAAGCCATTATTGCTTGTCTACCGGCATGCTGAAGCAGAACCCACATATTTTTTGGCCCATCGACATGGCCTGACCACGAATCAATCGAATTCCTCCTGTTGAAATCCTAATTTTGGCCCAAGAGGTCACGAACAGTCGTCATCCCCCGTACCACGTGAATATAATGTGACAGTCGGAAGGGGAGCACCTACCATTATGGATCTGGCTCCGTTTCCGAATTCCACATTACGTCGTGACACGGGGGATGACCTCTCGTGACCTCTCTTAAGTACAATTGGGATTTCAACAAATTAATCATTTCATGGACCATGGAAACAATGTGAGTTATGGGTGCTCGTACAATTGCGGTGACATTCCCTTGTCTGCTTGTATGGACGAATCACCTTGCATATTTCCCTTGTGGCATTTGACCATTGACTTTTGATACTATGCAAGGGTGTTTCACTTTCTTTTCTTTTCTTTTTGACTTCCGCTGATCACTTGTGTTGATCTGTTGCGTGGTTGAATGAAGTGGATGTGGATTGCGTGGGTGTCATGCCCGAGTTGAGTTTCAACGGAAGGATGCATAAAGTCCCGAAGGAAATGAAGTGAAATGAAATGCAGTGAAGGAATGAGAGCCCTTGAGAAATACAGAGTCTGAGTCAAGTCAAGTCAAGTACCCACCCTACCCTGTACACTTCACTTACACTTACACTTTTCCACCTGCTTCAATGAATGGAAAAGTCAACGGAGCATGGCTCAGAGGAAGAAAGTGATTAAAGAAAAACGCTCAGTCCATTTCTTTCTATCTCTTAACACAAAGTAGTTGAAGTCAAACGGAACATGTGTAAAATAAAAACATGACCGGATGATCCAGAAAAGGAAGGACTCAAAAAATTAACATAAAACAGACGGAGTTCACTATCTCCCGTCTTCATCAATTTATCTCATTCCGGTCCTCATTCTCACTCATCCATCCATCCCAAATTAACCCCCAAAAATTATGTAGCCAAAAAAAAATGCATTTCAAACTCTTACTTTCAAAATTCGTCTCCGTTACTAATAAATCAGCAAATCAGCTGTTTCAATTTCCCAGAATTGATTTAGTCCTTAATTTTTTTCCTAATAATAATTGAACCCAAAATCTATTTTTTGTAAACCAATTCAGACTCAGACCTTTTTTAGAAAAGAAGGGATCGCAAAATAATTGGGTTAATTTTTGAGATAGCCTCGAAGGAAACGTAAAAAAAATTCGGCCAAATTGCTAAAGACTACGGGAGTTATGTAAGAACACACCTGTCTATTAAAAAGACGAGACAATGAACATATGTTTTATTTGAACAGAACGGACTTTTGACTTTTTAAGAATTTTTTACGTTATGACTACGATTTGCAACTGTTGTTTTTCTCTGACCTCATAATTTGCATTTTTTTTCCTATGCACCCGCACCCAAATCCACCGTTTGTGGTTCTAATCTTGTTGACTTATCTTAATGTGATTCGGACGGACGGACGGGCAGGAGTCCCAGTCCCGAATGAGTATAAGTCAGATAATTAGGTCTGCGGCGCACACCTGGTCTTCCTTCCACTTTATTTCACTTCACTTCACGCGTGTTCCTTTGACAGGAAGGATTCAAAGGAAACACACATCCGAGACAGCTCATCCATGCGCAACTCAAATTCTAACTCTCGCTTTCTTCTTCAAAAATTAGAAGACATGTCTTCAAAAAAAAAATGAAGAAAAAAAATCCACTGATGAAAAATTAATTTTTTGATTTTTTTTGTGCCATTTATTTTTTAGTCATGGGAAATGATGATTCTGTCTATTTTGAATTGGGACGTGAATGTCATCACACCCATTGATTTTGTGGACATACTTCTGGTTCAATGCATGGGGATTGGAAGTCATGGGAGGAAAGACACTCAACTCCTCAGGAGACATGCCATCACTTTCATTGCTCTCGCGTCAACAGGTAAATTCTCAGCCAATTATTAATTATTCACGCCATTTTGTACCTAGTCAATTTCCCCATGTAAAATTCATAATCGTCCAAATTGAAAAATTCGAGTTTCCCGTGACATACGAATTTTACTTATAATTTTTTTCTAAAAAAATTTTACAATTTTTTTTTGAAAAAAATTTAGAGCCGAGATTCGTGAACCTAAGCCCATCTTTATTATGTGGGTCTGCGATCCATACAGCCCTCCGAGGAATGAACCGAGATACCCCAGAAATAATCCAACGATTAGCTCATCACTCTGCCAAATCATTGGAACAATTGAATACGATCACAGGAGCCATTGAAAATGTGGTTGCAACGGAAATGGCAGCCATTCAACAAACAGCGCCACCTCAACTCGTCGTTATGAACAAAACACCAAGTTTGATTCATGGACAAAAACTAGGTGGAGCCAATGAGGGTGGGGAAGGGCTCACTCCGACGGACGTTCAAGGCATTATCGTTTAGTATTCAACCTAGCCGCCATTTTGAATTTTTTGAATGTAAATAATTAATTTTTAATTAATTTAAATTTGTTTAATTATTTTGATGAGTTTTAATTAATTTTAAGTGATCTCAGTTTTATCAAAACATTCCAGTGACCACCACCGAAAAAAAATGTAGTTAAATTTATTTGTATTAATTTATTTAAATTGTTTGTGTCCAAAGAGAGAAGACTCTAGTCAGTTCAAAACAGGGAAACGTATTTTTTATAATTTATTATTATTTATTGTAAATTAATTTTATTTTATGGCTAAATTCTCTTGATATCATGTATCACATGTACGTATCTTTTTGTTTGTTTGTTTTAAACCATAGAGTTGAATAAATAATTTGTCTTTAATAAACCAGCCGCACGTGTCTAAAAATTTTACACATGAGTGCACGTGTCACCTCACCCCAAAGATTCCAGACTTTCCATGTTTCCTACCTAAAAACTTAATCCACCCAATTTTATGTCAATTGATGACGTCTCAATCCATCCGCTTGTAGTTTTGACCCAGAGTTAATTTTATATTTACAAGTTGTTCAGGGTTGGCCATCGTGTGACATCCCCTCAATTGTAGGTTGAAGAGCTCTAGGACCAAGAAAAAAAAGGTTCAATCTCACATTCAAACTAGAAGTTAATACAAAAGCTCTTACTTCCAATAGAATTTTTCTCAGAACAGTAATCGGGTTCACTAGTAGAAACATTAATTAATTACTTTTGAATTTGTTGAAGAATAAGTGAGACAAGTCTTGAGGATGAAGAAACTCATCTTCTTGAGTTCACAATTGATAATGTTCAACTCTTCTAGATGACTCAGATTAGAGAGTGGACTCTCCTCTGAGAAACAGTCAAGGTCAGGGACATTGCATAAAAATAATTTTCTTGTATTGGAATAAGTCTTTGAGAGTCCGAACGTGTTCTCCATTGAAAGACCATGAATGTGAACGGAAGTGAGGTTCAATGAACTACGCGGGAATCCAATGAATTCAAGTCTTGCAGATTGGACAGGGATTATGAGATTAATTTCAGCAAATGGTGGAATATAGACATTCTGAGTGAGTGCTACACCATAGTCGTCCAAATCAAGAGGAATTTGTAGAATAATACTTGAAATTAATTGGTGTAACCTTTGAATCTCAATAGCATTCATGACCTTGGGATCTGGTAATTGGTAAGGGCGTGTCTGGTCTGTTAAAAAGTTTAATCTTCAAGTTCAACTCATCACAGAGTTTGACAATTTTGAGTAAAATATTTGGGGTGAGGGGATACAATGGTGTGACACATAATTTGTCTGCATTTATTTTTGGAAATTTTCCAATCTGGATGGAACCGAAATTAATGGTCATGGACGCTGGAGCTCTGGACCCACGTCTTCTCATTCGTTCCACCTACGAAAACAATGGTTTACACTCGCACTCTGTGTACAACACGTAATTTTCTGGACAGAACACTCAAAAGTACTTTTACATAAGAATATAATAAAAAAAAATTGAGTAATTTTTTGGGTTAACAGTTTGATTAATTTTTTATACAAGGTTTACATAAACTCATAGAATCCCTCAAGTCTATTCTCTCAATTTTGTTTTTATTTTAACAGTGAGGTGATAGTAACTAGCGAACCCTTTCGTCGATAAATTGATATGGTAATGGTTGCGGACTTTAAAAAAATAAACCGTGGCGTCACGGACTTACCAGAATGGAAGTTCGAGTTCCACCACATGCTCACACAAATCGATAATAGTTTCCATGATGCATTTGTAAAATCCTCTTGAATGTCCATGAGTTAGAACAAACTCAAGTCTTTTCACTCAATGTAGATTTTTCTTATGGTGTCGTATACTGGTTGAGAATTCGGATCCAATTTGTCTGAGTCAATCATGGATTTTATACTGTAGCAAGTGACTCTCAAGTTCCTGAGTGACTTGGAGTCCAAGAATCTCAAAATATTTTGAATTACCTATACACAAAATTAATTAATAAACAAAAAGTTTAATTACAATTACATCTGATTATCGCAATGTAATTTAATTACAATTACATTCAAATTACCAACGTATTTTCAATTACATTTTCAATTACAATATTTATACAAAAAAAATTCTGTCACGGTTTTGACAAATCCATTAAATAATGACAACTGTGCCCTTCACATAGTTTTCAGCAAATAAAAATGTAATTGAAAGTTCCAATTACAATTACTTTGTCAATTACATTGTATCAAGTTTCTAATTACAATTACAGGATGAGGTGGAGGGGGGAAGTATTTTAATTACAAGTACAATTACTTTCCCCTCAGGCCATAGCAATTAATTACAAGTAATTCAATTACATGTAATTGGAATTACTTAATGCTTGTAATTTGTAATTGACGCAAGCCTGGTTTTAACACACCCGTAGTTAGGGCATACCGTGCTTACCTTGTGAATGAGAAGTAAGACCAATACAAAATTGATAACATACTAGATATGTATTACTAAAAAAGTACAAGATTCAAAGTTCGATTTACCAGGGTGTGGACTGTCCGGGTCTCCAAAGCCATATTCATTTTCCGCCATAATTAAATCCTTAAAATTCACACGTTATTTATGAAATTGAATCAAATTGTACTTGAAAATCAATTGAGTTCTTTCTTTTGTCAATTCTATTATCTATAAACTGGAACGTATTAGTATTGGGTTAATAGTCGTGTTTGGAACTTGTACCAAATGTGTGAGAAAGGAGTCAAAAAGCGTTCACTCAAAATATGGTTATTATTATATTATATTATTTATGGTCAATGTCCACACAACGTCAGGTGGTTATAGTCCCTATCTGAACAGGTTTAGTTGCCATTAGAATGAGTAGTTTTTAATTAAGCTGCTAGCGGAGTATAAGATGGTATGCATTAGCAGCACGCAGTACATAGACCGCTTGTATATACACCAGCACTCATTTTCCTCAAATGTGAGAAGTGCCCTTCTCAAAATTTATTTTTACGTGTTGAGGGTCATGCTCTTTTCGATATTCAATTTGAATATCAAAAAATTTCAAAAATTTAAAACTCAAGAATTCATGATTTGAACAGCGGAAATTCGATTGATTCGTGGTCAGGGCATGCCCGGGAACCGACAGAAAAATACATCGTATCTGGGTGCTGGTAGACACAACGTGACTATCCCTTGTCAGAACTATGGTATTTAGCAACAAGTACTACTAATGTTCATATTATACAGAAATGTTATAACAAAAGAGTTTAACCGTATCCAAAAAATTAACACTTTAACGAATACTTTTATTGCGATATATATATCGCGAGACGTGTTGTAACAAATGCCTAATATTGTGACACACATTGTGCAGATATTATGCACATGTTTTGACATATATCGTGACATATATTTCGATATACACTGTGATATATTTTGACATAAATTGTGACATGTTGTAGCATATATTGTGACACGTATAGTGCATATATTGTGCATATATTTTTACATATATCGTGACATATTTCAATGTACATCGTTAGACATTTTGATATATATCGTGACATATTTCGATATAGATTGTGACACATTTTGACATATATCGTGACATACATATTTTGACATACTATGTATGTATGTATATATTGGGGCATATGTGACGTGTGACATATTGTATCATATTATTGTGACACGTATGGTGCAGATAAAGTGCATATATATCGACATATATTGTGAGATATATTTTGACATACATTGTGACATATCTTGTGACAAGATTATACATACTTAATTTATTATTTATGAAAGCATTTATATAAACTATAGATGCATTTATTGGTAAATGGGTGCATTGTTTACAATATCCGGTTATTGTTGCATGTGTGTATTGCATATGTACCTAATCACGAATGTAAAGTTCGCTGGATGAACTAGTGGTTCTACTCATGATTAGAAATTCGGTTTGTCGACTAGTACTTGTAAGCGAGGATGAGGGTAACGGTCTTGTCAATTACAAACCCCATGATAGAAGTGAAAAAATCATTGTTGATTTCAAAGAAATTTCCAATATGCCAGACCATGGGGCGGAATGACTTGTAATAGGCTCTGTCAAATTTTGTCATATGTTCATCCATGGACTTGTATGAATTGTAGTAGTC
>JAQGCB010001605.1:0-13846 GCA_034698835.1 Protaphorura tricampata
TTAATTAAAAATAAAATAAAATGTTCACACTTATTAAAATCGGTTGAATGTGTGCCCGTAGCTGTAATTAAATTATATTGTGATCTTTGTAGTTCACCGCCAGACCTTTATTTTTATGGAATTCTTCAGACAGTTCCATTATTGCACTTCTTCATAGTATTAACGTTGCGGACATGCCTGTGAGCTTAGCTATTATTGTAATTGCAGAATCACCTACGGAATATTATTATACATAGTGGGTCCAAGGCTTATCTTTGAAATTTTGGGTAACCTTACATAACAAATGATGATCTAACCTAACCCATTCTACAAAAAATGTGATGATGATGCATAATGGTAGCGAATGCCAATTAATGAGTTTATTGTTATTTAAAGATATGCATATACAGGTCCACATTGTGTATGCAAGTTAAATATTTCGGAAATGAACCGGATGCTGAAAGTACTTTCGATTTTTAAGGATCCATTTATAGAAAAATCTCATTCAGATTGGAACTCAAACGCCGACAGGGTGCTCGTTCGTTTTCTAACTTCAGTATTTGTTTACACTGAATACATTTCTAAACAAATTACTTTACTTACCATACATATTTTTTAACTTGTATGAAATTTCTTATGGTGTTTGTTTATACAAACAAAATGTCAGTGTTACTTTACTATACTTTCCTCTCAAAAATGAATCAATATGGGTTCATTTTGCTTTTTAAGACTCAAGAGGTGGTTTGTTTTCTATCCTGTGGTCGACTGTTTTGAAGTTTAGAAAGGTTTAGAGTAAGTTTAAAGGTTCTTAGGACCCAAAAGTCTTAATAGCCAAAAGCCAAATCGTGGCGTGGCATAGCCCGTCAATGTCGTCATAGTCATAAGTCTGGGCTTTGGCTGCCGACCAGAAGTGAAAATGAAAACTTGTGATCAGTTCCATTCCCACTACACTGCTACGTTGTCCATTAAAAAAGGCCTTATATAGGGGAGCAATTAGTCAAATGGTATTTCTATGTTTCGGATCCGACGTACGACAAGAGGTTGGACGGACCATCGCTGTCGTCGTCATCGTCATAGCGTCTTAAAGCGATCGGAGCAATTAGAGTAAAGAAGGTCGGTCGGTCGGTCCTCCTAGTCCGGTCACCTTTTTATTTATTTATTTTTTACTTTGCGTGTGTCACTAGCTTTGGCCCTTGCCTGACTTTGGCTTGTGTGTGTGGCCCTTTTTGCCTAGACACTTGGACTTAACTTACCTTTTCCATTAAGTTAGCACTTTTCTTAGGCGCCGGACTTTTTACATGCCGTGGAATTGCCTGCCGTGCCGTGTGAGAGACCACCACTACCAGGTGAGGGCCAAACAGGACACCATGCTGAGACTCCGTCACTTCCCAACAATCCAAATCGACTTTTTTTTATACACTACACATTATGTCAGTTTTTTTTCTTACACTTCCCTTGTTACTACTTTACTACTGCATTCCTTCATACTTACCTGTTCGGACATGACATGACAAGACAATGTCGTTGATAGGGTCGTCCGTTGTCGCCAGCGAAGTAACCTGGAGTTAAATAAGTGTAAAAGTGTAATATAGGTTACACCACATTAATTGTATAAACTTCTGAGGGTGTTCCATCCATGCATGCACTATTTTGTGTAATATGTGTTCCAGTCTTTTAGTACGTTTTTTTAAGTTTTGCCTTAGGCCCTTTGGGTTTCACAATTTAGTCAAATTGTGTTGTATAATTTAATTGTTTAATTGGTGGTACGCTTTACCGTTTGTTAGAATTCGATCCCTCGGCCATACATCCTTAGCTTTGTCATTTTCAAACGTTCTGAATAAAATTCTTAGCACAGACTACAACATATACATAAACTGATAATCCTTCAAGTTTGAGTTGCATGGTGGCTGGTGGAAAGTCAAAGTGCCAAGTGCCACATGAACAACTACTAATGGAATGTTATAGCAAATAATTTTTGCATGGAAAACATGCAACGTAACGTAAGTACGTGTGCGATCTTTGATGTGAGAAAGAGATAATTTGCAATTGGCACAGCATGGGTGAAAATTTAAATATTTTTTGTCTTGGTCAAACATAGAGGCACAAAAAAAATTGACAGGTCAGATTGAGTTAAGCCGTATAAAGTGCTTCCGTCATGTGGATGCGGTGCGCGTTGTCATTGACATTTGGTGGGACACTCCGGAAACTTGAATTGAAATTGTATTTGAATAATGTTGACACAACACATGGCAGGCATGGGAAGTGGCAAGGCACAAGAAGGGACACTAGTTCTGAATAATGTTGACTGCTAATGGAGTTAGCGGGGAGACAATTACCATTACCACCTTGATGAATTTATTATGTCTGAAAAACGAGTGAGTGAGTTTGTGTTAGGGTTTATAAATTTTGGTGTAGTAAAATAGTGTGAGGGAATGAGGGTAATAAATAAGAATTATTACATGCATCATGCAAAGGCAGGCTCTCCCAGGACCCACCATTCCGTAAATGTATTTTACATTTATTGTTGTTTTATTTGTTTATTTCATTGTTCAATTTTCCTTAATGTACACACGATAGAAATTGAACTGACAAATTCATATTTTTTATTCTACTTGGAATATGGTCAGCCGTTATCTGTCAGAATAATCAGGTCTGTGCCCGTAGAATTAGCCCGCTGTTGATATTGGGTCCAGTCGGATCAAATAATGATCTCTCCAGAAATCCAGTGAACCCATATTCGTACACACAACAATGCTGAATTTGCAAAATACTATTAGGTGCCAATTTCACAACCATATAATCGTGGAAACACGGTAATAATTGTAAACTTGTGCTATAATGCCGCCTGCCTGTCGTTACGTTATATATGGTTCTTCCGTAAAGAATGTTAATGGGTATTCTCAATTTCACACTAGTGAAATGTAATCCAGTCTCATTCTCTCGTTGTTTTAAATCCAAGTCCGAAGTGCAATTTACACTTGATTGATTATGACCTTGTAAGGCTCATCAGCCCCAGCCTCTACGTTGACTAATGAGTTGTTTGACTTAACTTTTACAAGGAAGTCGCTTTCCATGTTGAAACCAGACACAGACTCAACAGAAAAACTGAGAGGTCTCATACATGATCTGTTTTTTGGGCAAGTAAACTGATTGATTTGTCGGAATATATAATTTTGAAATAATGTTAAAAAATTTTGAAGCAGAATTTTTCTAAGAGTTTTGTGAAGACCAAAGCCTATATAATATTCAGTGACAACATTTAAAGCATGCACATATTATCATTGCCAATGTTTTACACGTGAAACATATTCCTTGTAAACTTTGACAACAAATATTTAGTCTGAGTTCCCGTTCGCGTGGAATGTACGGAATTTTTCCTGGACAGAATGAAAATGACCACAACGATTTTCTACGACTACTACATAGCCAAAGCCATTAGCCATTATTTGTACCGTATGACAAATAGGAAAAAGCGAATGGTTTATTCATTCCATTATGGCACAATAAAAATTACTTACACACTACGTGCCTCCTTGGCCTTACCTGACCGGTTAACAACAAGCAGAAGTTTGCAAGCAGTGCCGTGGCCGTCCGTCCCCAACACTGATGGGGATAATAAATTAAACAAGCATTAGCGCTAACATTTTTCTTGAATGAGTCGTGGACAGACTTAAGGATTGAGTGGTGAAATGTTTTTGGTTAAAAGGAACGTAAATGCATGATGGAATGGAGAATGAATACAGGCAGACGATGATTTCTTCATAGTTTTGGGTTTTTGGGTTAGTTTGAAGGAATTTGAAATGTTTATGATCATATCCGTCCGTCAGAATTTACTTCGGTCGGTTTCAATGCCATTCTCAATTGATTGGCGTGACCACCCTTTACTATTACTGCGTACAGTAAATGCTTCCATGCCAGGGCAGATTGAGTTATTACTTATTGCGACAATGCAATGGAATGGATAGCCAAGAAATATTTATTCGTGAGCAGAGGACTGATAACAATGACCATTTTATTGTCCTTATTCGACAAAACCAGAGGCATGATTTTCTTATCATAGTATGAAGTATGAAGGTTGTTGTTGCAACTGAGAATTTTGTACTGATTAGCTGATTTATGGTGACGATCCCTAACATTTTTGGACCTACCTGCTTCTCTAACTCTAGTGATGACTAGTGAACTGACCACCGTCAGTGAAACAAACCTCCCAGTCTCAGGGATGAATTCTCTGAATGCCTTATACATAGCAATATTTAGAAGAAACTTGTGATTTTAATAAAATTCTCCCAGCTACTATTTTTCTTCCACCACAACATCTGTCGACAAACAATTTTTTTGGAAGGAATGAATTTTATGCTCCAGTTGAGTCACATTCATATTCGTTTCTGGTAAAATAACAATATTATAATATGAATACAATGACGATGCGATGGCATGAGCTCAATGTAGCGTAAACAAATAGAAAAAAAGTTGACGTGTGAAGAAGCCATTCTGATGGGCTCAACTGTTAAAAGGTTTATATCGTGGCGTTGTCCTTTTAACGAAACTTTACTTAAAGTAATGAGAAATTTACTCAAGACTTTAACAACCAGTAGTAGTCTTTCTGAATAATTTCCAGAATTTTTGAGATCGAATTTTGTATGTATTTAAAATTCAATAGATATGTATCTGCATTTATCATACCGTTTTTGTTTCAATTTCTACTACCTGGTTCCCTCAGCTCAGTTCTACGATCAGACGTCATTTCGATCTTACCAGAATTTATTCCGACTTCGTTATAGTTATATGCTTATAAGTTCAACCTGTCTCAATTCTTTATTCCTTAATATCCAAATTTCCCAGTAATTTAATTAGGTGTTACAATTTAGGCTCCGATTTCGGTTTTATTGGCCCTCGTGCCTTTTGTCGGCATTGTCGAAATTGTAATATGGCCAAAGTTTTTGGTTGTTTTGTTCTCCTGCGTGTCCACCTACCATTCACACGAGTGAATGTATTACTAAAAAAGTACTCTCTTCTTTGGAGCTAAAGGAATTAAAGTTCAATTATTAAATTTTCAATTTCACATTTCACGAAGCTTGACGATTCGTTCCATTCCATTCCATGCATTAGAATGCCATTCAAGGTGAACTGTTGGGAACACTGTTCCGTCGAGTAAATATTTTTACTGTAGAAAGTTCAGAACCACAACCCCGAACTTGAAGAGAATGCTAGTACTTGTACATGGAAGTCCATTTCTTAATGAGAAGTAAATGGGTTGTTCAACGTCAAAGATTCATGGGAAGATAAAATCGGGTTGGAGCTAAGGAACTGACGGACATGGCATAAAGTCACGCTACAACTACCAGCTACAGCAATGCATAGCGTCCTATCGTGAATGTACATGTAACAATGTTAAATATAATCCAGAATCCGATAAATGGACGCACAAGCAAGCAAAGTGTGTACTGTTTTTGATTACACTTGGTCATATTTGTACTAATAGCTGGCGAATCCCATGAACTCTTTCCATCGTAGGATTTCTTGCTAATGACGTTAGCCATGGCCATTTGGCCATAATATGGTTCGAAATATCGGGTAGTTGTTTGGGTTCTAATTTGTAATGAAACACCGTGGAAATAATTGCACCTGCCGGTTTAAGATCAAAATCTTGGCACATTCTGAGAAATGGGAACCGATACGCTTGGTCAATACCTGAGAACTGCACTTAAGTCTCAATTTCAAATAACAGTTTTTAAGACAAACTACATTTAATTGAATCGTTTTTATTCTGAACCCACCATAGTGCTCGAGCTCGAGCTTATCTAATCAAAATTAAATCAGAAATCTCATGGAAAACTTGTTGATTAATTAAGGATTGATAAGAAGTAGCGTCTGCTGTAAATGTATGTACCATCATTGTGTTTTAGCGAAATGGTCTTGTCAGAGAAACTTGAATGGCCACATTACTCAATTACACATTAGTTAACGACTGCAATTAATGGTCGCTATTTTATGAACTCTGTTCGGATCATGTATTGTACGTACGCGTACGTAATAGACGGTAGTATTAGTAGTATTCCCCACAGACCTAAACCGAGCATCATCATGTCTCCACTACTGTATTGGACATTTTAGCTTCAAATGGTAAAAGTGTAACATCATTTTTTAAAAACATGGTACTTTGTTCCTCCAGGCTCTCGGAAGTTAAATCCATTTAATTCCATCAAAACTAGTTACAAAATAAAGTTTAAACAAAATTAAAAATATTCCAAAAAAAGTAAATTGACTCATATTTGTTGCAAAAAAAGTTCCTACCGACACCGCACCGGGAATTGAACCCAGTACTGAAGCGAAGTGTCAGTCACCTGGGCAATTGCCCGGTCTTCAGACCAACCGCTGGTCCGGTCGCCAAGCCACTTGGCTATCGGCGGAACCCTAAAAGTATGAATCGAAAACTCCTACTTATCTTTACGGTATTTCTTCAGAAATTGAAGATTAATTCGTCGTTTCCATGGTTTTCTGGCAGTAGGCAGTGCAAGTTCGAACTTTCCTTCCAGGATATTTTGTTTGCAAAACACCTCAGTGGCTCTGCTCTGGTTACCACGGAACTCACGATTATATCTTATTCTAATTCGGCGAAATATCTGCATTTGCGCACAGGTTAACTTAGATGGCTTGGGCAAAATTATCAGGAGAAGCATTAGGAGTACGATATTTTCGAATAATTGTTAGTCCGACCAGAATCGGATATATCGTCAGAAGGTGTAATGAGGATATCGAAAATACGATGAGTAAAATTAACGTAATATCGAAAAAGGCACACGCAAGCAGTTTGTCATTTCGGACAGTAAGCACACTAAGCGAAAGTTGTGCGGGGAGAATTAGGGATACAAATTAAAAAAATTTGTTTCGATTTTGACTTGACCTAAGAAAAGTCATACTATTACCACGAAAACCTCACATCTGTTGAGTGCGCGTACGTAGAGAAACTTCCATCAATCAACAATACAATTTTGGCTCAAACTGAGCGAACCTGAGGGATGAAACCATAACACAACAAAGCGGCGACGGCGACCATGCCACTATACAATGTTGCTATAATGGTCGGACAATGTAATTTGGCCAAAGAAATTGAATAATTATCTTGATTGAAACACCAGAGAAGAGAAACGACTGTTTTAATCAATTTAAACTCCATAAGAGCTCTATTACGACAGAAATTTGTTTTGTATGATCAAAGGAGACGAAGTCTATAGTCAATCCTTTCCAGTCGCAACCGCGTTTGTCGTAATAGGACCCATTTCTAATGCTGAACTTGCAAATGCACTAAACGTAATAAGAAAATGAATGGCTGTCATGCTGTCAAAATAAATATGTCAGGACTCATGTAGCGTGTCTGAGACTCATAAATTCGCCCATCATTGGACTTTTCGTTTGTATACCCCACACGAATCCATTTGCACAAAAATCATACACAATGTAATGTTGGGGTGTTTAGGTTTATTATGAATTCAATGGAAGTCTGAAATGCTTGAGGCATGGCAAGGTTTGTTTAGAAGTAAAAGGGAGGGGCACACGCGTCCACTTTTAATGAAATTAAAATGGCTCCACACATGCTATTGCTAACTCATGAAATACATAAAATAGGCTTTTTCCACAAATGGAAATCAGCAGTCGCCACCGTGTAGACTGCAGACACAGCAGTCCAGGTTGCGTGCAATCAATAGTCGTCTCCGGTTGGCTCCGGTATCTTCTTTTATGTTGTTGTTTACCATTAGTCTTACCAAACACAATTTAATAGTTGTTGCTTAATTTCTGTTTACTCCTTCCGGCAGACCATTGTCTGCATCACAGTATTGTTATGATAAATGCATGACAAATGATTCATAATTTGGTGCACAGTGGAATGGGTTTTATCCTGCCGTTTTTCTGTGAGCGGGTTCGATTCCCAGACGGTCCATGGAGAAATCCGGGCAACATGGTGTGGGCTTTTACCCTCTCCGCTAGGTAAATTATACGCTCTTGCTCAGGTCCAAATGGGTGTTGTCTATTTGTCTCCTCCGTGAATACGTCGTTTTCTGTGAATTCTATTTATTTTTCTGCGTCATTATGAAAAATGGATGTACCATTCTCGTTCTATAGTAATTTTTGTAATGTTTTAGTGCTTGCGTTCTGTGAAAACGGAAATAAATCTTTGGATCACACTTACATTGCTCCTATGCTACGCGAACAAAAATAAATACATGAATGGAATTTGACCCAGTAAAAATAAAAGTGCATTTGTCTTTCGTCTGAAATGATTTTGAGGTTGAGTTGAGGTCTGTCTTGAAAGATGGAGAGTCCAGATGGAAGGGTTAAAGTGAGAACCAGACATTTGTCGGTGTCTTCTTTCTAACAAGATATCTTGTTCTAGTACTACGTTGTATTCACAAACATACAACATTAAGGGCTCTCAATTCTTAACTCGTTCCCTTCCTTAAGACACGCGACACAAAAACAAGACTTTTATTTCTGGTCTTCTGCACTCTGAACTCTGGGAAAACCAGTCAGTCCAAAAATAAAATTGCATAACCTTTTAACACGTACAATTTTGACAATTAGAGTATGCCTGGTTCTTCCGGGTATAACTACTTATAATGACTCTTCACAATTCATTCTCTTCTATGCAATAACACAATATAGAAAAGCGCGTTTTTTTATTCGTTTGATAATGTCATTATGATTTGTCAAAAAATCTGGCTAGACATCTGAATAAAACCAAACTTGAATCTAGCGATTAATTGGTTGCCGGTAAGGCTTGGTCAAACGAATTTGGAATTATCGATGATTTTAATAAAATTGTATAACATTTCGTAATATCGGCCTGAGGAACTACTCAACGCAGTTTAGAAAACTTGTACATCTCGAAAAAAAATGTTAAATATAAATGTGGACATGAGAAAATTAAGTATAACCTATCTTACGAGTTGGCAAAATGCTAAAAATATTCAGACGTTAAATTTTTACCACCTAAGATTTTCTATGTATAATGTATCATTCTGGTATTTCGTGTGTAATTGGGAATCTCGGTTGTGTTGTGAGGCAAACATTAATAAAATTATTTTTCCCAAATTATCCTTCCACATTTTGCCAAGGGGAAGTGTGTTTAAGTCGACCACCAAGCCATGCAGACCCAAAGGGATCGATCCGTTAACATGCAAAGAAGTAGTACCATTGCTACTGTTACACATGATATTGTCGTTTGGACATTGTAAGATTCTTTTTATATACGAGTTTCACTTTCAATTGTGTTTTTGGCTCTTCCTAGAAATGCGAAGTACCAGCTAATGTGCATGTTCAGTTCAGAGACGTTCCAAAAGAATTTCCCTGTGGGAGAATGACATTTCTCCGACTCTAATGACCTTTCAGCACAACCCCTGAAATGGACAAATCTCTCACTTTTGACTCCAATTGCCTCATTTTTTTTGTCCTTTCCTTCTTCGAAGTTCCGAAAATTCCTTCCTCCGTGTCACACACCTTTTCACCCATGTTCTCTCCCATCTGGGATGAGATTTTAATGAGCCTTACACCCTCAAAAATGAAGGTATATGTACTTATACTCACCCAACAAAATAATGAATGTGAACAACTAACTAACTACCGACGGCATTTCGCAACCTAAAAATTCTTAAATTAGACGGGCGTACATTGAAGACCTGCCTACCTCGTAATTTATGTCACTGTCACTCCACTCCGCTAACTAGCACTAACGATAAGTAATAACAATATTGGCAAAGAACCACTACACCCATTTGTCTCTTTTTAATTAAAAAAATGTTATGGGAGAATTTATAACCTTTCATCACAATTATATGCAATCACTCACTTATAATTGGCTAGAAGTACAAATTATGCAAATGTATATGGTGTGTCTAATATAGACACACTTTCAATTTTACCTTTAATGCACAGGAGCGAATGTCGTCAACTTTTAAAATAGAAAAACTAAAATTAAAACGATGTCGCCAAATTTTCACAGGCCACACACACGCACACAATTCTCAATTCTCATGGCGTACGTGTATTCCTAGAAAAATTTAACGAAACAAATTAAGGGAGCATTGCCATTGCCATCTCGCCAATTCTTTTATGTAAAGGAAAACGGCTGAGCAAACATTGTAATCTTTTGTCTAGTTGTAATTGTAGTCATCTTACATAATTTCTATTAGCCTCTAATTTTCTGTGAAGATAAAAAACGATAAAAGAAAAGACGCCTGAATACATGTCACAATGTAAAGACAGTGCATTCGGTGCAGAGGACTATGATAAGCTTTATCTACTTTTCCGTTCAACCAACGCTATCTTCTAGAGTCCAGATATACATACTATGCATGCCGTTGAAATTTTAAAAGTCGACAGTCTTATTCTAAACATTTAAATAGCTGCAAAATTTATAAGAGCAATGAAAAAATGATATTTTTCTAAAACATTTGCACCCGTTTGATTACATTGAATTGGAATGGAATGCCAAGGGGTTTCAACGAAAACGGTGCGTTGGTTGATTCATGAGGATTGGTGAAGAAGGAAAGGGTTAACTACCCGCTTGCGCTAGAGCAGGGCGCGGGTGTCCTTATTAATATTGGATGAGGCGAGACCAAAAACCCGGGTGGAAACAAGACGAGGAAATGTTCCCACATTGACCATATTTTTTGGAACATACGTACGCATGCATGCACACCACTTTGAGACTATTAGCCAGGCTAGGCACAACTTTATGTCATTCGGAAAATGAATGTGTTTGCGTGGAAGAATTCACATAAATCCTCAACCCTTTTCTCTCCTGTGTTCTAACTTTTTCTTAACTAACTCTTTAATTAGGACGTGTCTTACTCAAAGTATTAACTCTAGAGTGTGTACATAATGAAGGGTTCAACCAAACACGGCACGGGCGAATAATATGTTACTGGAAATTCTTATAATTTGGCAATTCACGGTATATTTTATCAACTCCCGGAACAACCAGAATTATATAGCAAAACCATGGAATAGTTAACATTCTATTCTGTGGCCTAAACCCCATGTTAGCACTATATTGGTTCGGGAAGTCCATTTGTAGACAGTTCTCTCATGTGCCATGCTATTTCTGCATTATAGTAATACTTACTACGCAACACGACAGTAACGAAACCGTCCTTCACAATTCGTATGCATTTCGAAATTTCGACATAAAAAGTGCTGGAATTATTATTTTTTATTATGGAAGATAAGAATTATATTGCAAACTGACGACCGCTGGAGTTATGGGAAAATCATTATTTTGCTAGACCTCGCTCTCTTTAATTTTAGTAGGTTGGGTTAAGAATTTTATCTGACGATCTTTATTTTTTGCTCAATAAGCAGAGTTTCGGCCAAATCGATAGAATATTCAATTGAGAGGATTCCTAGGCATTTTCTCTCTACATTTTTTCGAAATATTTTGCCTATTTTGTGTTTGTTGGGATATTGGTATGCCATAATTACAATCTCTTTTCAAAATTTCGTGTTCTCTTCATAAATTCACACATAATTAATTTTGCAATCTGACTCTTTACTGAATACATCAAACTGACCCATTGGGCAGACATCCAAATTTGTTGAAAAAATTATTCTTAATTTTAAAGAATACGTGACAGGTGGAACTCAGTTAGCGTTGACTCCGTAAGGCACGTTTTGAATTCTTCGCAGGGCTTCTATAACATGAAATATTTAAAATTGAATTCGTATTAATTCATAGGAGCTCTAGAAATTCTTGCATTAATTTAATCACACATTACTTTTTTGGGCGAGGTGGTCGTGGAGATGGAGCCACGGTAGTGGTGGTATTCTGAGTTGACTGACCAATAGGGCCAGTTTTAATTTTGTTGCAAGGAGCCATTTTGAAATTCTCCTCCTCACTATCACTGGAGAATGTTTGAGTATGACTGGATGACGAGACTGAACCATCTTTTTTGACCGCAATCCTTGGTGAAGAATAACAACCAGTGAAAATGTGTTTGAACTTTTGTGGTTTCCGTCGTGGAATTGTTTTGTAAGGAACAGCCATCTTGTGATCCATTCCATGCACATGGGTCAAAATAGCTGTTACTTCTTTGGGATCCAAAATTCTGGTTGGGACAACTAATTCATGGATTGTTGTTGCATCCATGGTTGGGAAACGAATGTGTTTCAATAAAGGCTCAATCATTTGCCTTTTCAATTTTCCAGTGGTTTTTAACCCTCGACGTTTACAACGAACCGCTGCCCATCTGTTAAAACGGTTAAATAAGCATCATCAGAAATTTTCCTTTAAAATCTTAAGGAAGATTCTGAATAATATATTTTGTACATACTTGACCAAGTATTGAAACAATTCGAGTTCATCCAAACTGAGTTGATCTCTCTCCAAAATTCGGGCGAATGTATGAGAATCCATACTCTCCAAGTGATGTTCTAGAACTCCACCAGTTTGCTCCTCAATGATTCGCCAACATGCCGGAATCATGGAAGTGAGTTCAATCATTTTAGTTGATACGGCCAAGGCTTCAAATACATTCACAGTCGTCACGACTTGACTCACATGTTCCAACAACAATTTCTCAAGAAATTTCACATCATATTTTTTGGCAACATAAAAAACGTCCAAAGCGAAAGCCAGTGTCAAGCAAATTGGAACTTCTCCCGTGTAAAGAGCCTAAAATGTGTTATAGGTGGTATTCCAAATTAATTACATGGCGATTCCATGCTGAGGATATTTTTGAAATTAAATTGATAGAATACCTTAACGAAAACCTCAAAAGTGAGAAAAGTGATCTCTGGCTCATACAGAACCATTTTATTGTCCACACTCATTGGTCTAGCCACATAGAGAAGTTGCTCAAAAACTGGGCTTGCCGCTGACAAGATGAGACGATGAGCTTCCAGTCTGTCTTCTTTGTCACCCACCAAAAATATAACGTCGGTGTGGAATTTCTCGTCAAACATATGTCCTACAGAAAAATTTATTTTAACAGGGAATTTCTTACTATGACCAAAGATATTTAATGTTTCCCGTCCAAAAATTGAAAATAATGACATAAAATATAATATTGTTCGTAAAAACTGACCCATTCTCTGCTTGAGAAGTGGCAAGGATTGGAACGGTACAGACTCAACATGTTTTTGAGAAGACCACAAAGTAATGTCGGAATTGGTCGTATGTCCTTTGTCTTTATCTTTCTGGGCACGGCGAATCTGATGTGGTTTCTGAATTTGGATGGGTTCTGATTTTGTTGACTCAATTAATGAGATTTTAGAATTTGACGTTTTGGCTTTAGCCACTGGTGGTGGATCATGATGGACACGGACGTGTTTCCCTTTGGTTTTTGGACGTTCCGTGGGAATCGAATTTGTAGCTGCTTTCCTAGCAACTTTTTTCTCAGCAACTTTAATGGCGTTCCCGTACATTATGAAACTAAAGTAGCTTAGTCAAATTAATACTCCACTACAAACTCAGGACTAATTTTACACAAACATTTATTCTAAACCGAATAAATCAATTCATGGTACCACAAAATAATTTGTTGGAAAAACTTGTCAAAATAATTTTATTTGTTTCCATTTGAAAAAAAAAGTAGCAAGATTTTGTTTTGAGGCAAATTTTGGCGTGTGGTTGTCAAGAGAATCTAGATACGAAGATCGTGTCCGGTATTTTAATCGGATTCAAAACTATTTCAATGGCGACGGCGTCGTGAGGCTGAAGCCATTCTCCTGGAATTAGAAAAATATATGTTACTGTGCTGTGCAAAGGGTTAATTCTTTTTAGAAAAATGATTTTGAGCTTACCGTCGTGAATTGTTCAAAATGCTTTGTGGTGTGTACTCAAACACACAAGCGACACCAGGTTGGGCATTTG
>JAQGCB010001606.1:0-13838 GCA_034698835.1 Protaphorura tricampata
GTTGGGTGTATAAGATTAATGATTTGATCATATCCTGTACACTCATAATAAAGTCCGTCCATCAAAGAAAGGTTTAAAAAAAAAATATACACACCTCGATAAAAAAAAATATACACACCTCGATTGAGTCTGACGGCAAGTTTCACCGTTAAGGAGGTCGGACTTTAAACCAACTTTAAACTTTTAACTGAATACAGGGTAGTTCATAAATAATATTGTCAGCTCGAAAAGGCTGTCCAAAAATTGAATTAAAATAAATTACGTCCTACGGAAATGCTAAAATATGAATTGTCAACAATTCTGTGAAATGGAGGAATATGACAAGAAAAATCCGACTGATTCATGGTGCTGCACATCAAATCTTCAAAAAAAAATTACAAAACATCTGTATATTCTCTCATTTTCGAATATATTTTTATTGATAATTGAAATCAATACATATGTATGTCCTAGGACTAAAACATTATGTCCCAAATAATATTTTATTCATTGAATTGATGAACTAAACGTCAGACAGGTCAATTTCTAGTGGCACCGGGAAATCAGCACCATTGTTTTCGTCTTCTGCATGGTTCCCACTTCCATTCTCAGCGAAAACGCCTTCAACCTCTTCTCCAGTTTCAATTTTAATTGATGCTTTAGCAGCTAATGCATCCTTATGAGACAAAACCAACACACTCTTTTTCAAACCTCTCTGAAAGACTGTATATATTTGCTCAACGTTCAGAAGGCAACTTCTGTATGCATCATGTCTTCCACAAATTCTATTCAAGTGCCCAAGACATTGCATTCCAAAAGTGAAGTCTGATGAAATATCCCAGGGTTCTTCCTCCTGTTTAGTTTTTTTCATGGGTGGCTGGTCTGAAATATCCATCGGTGGTTGATTATATTCTGGAATCGCTCTGTTGTACACTGATGCTTCAGATGCATCGGAAGCTTGAGATTGTTGCGATTGTTGCCAATTAGACCCATTTCCATCTGTCAACATGAATTGGGATGGATTTCCACTCCCATTTCCGTGCAAGTTGCCAGATTGCATTTGAACCTGGTTGGCCGGAAAGCACACATAATGCTGAAGCGGCGTATGGATGGATGGAGTTGTACCGTCATACACTTGTGGCCATTGTTGCGGGTTCCTATTTTCTGGAGGCTCCAAGGGAATTCCATTCGCATTCTTGCCCACCTGAATTCCGGTCATTTCAAGTGCATCTTCTATTTTGTTAAGAACAAAAAGAAACATTATTGTGTGTGAGTCAAATGAATTAAAGAGCAAACGAGGATGAAATTTCACATTCCTCACAATAGTCAGACTCTAGGACAGTCTGATCCATCTAATCTGTGAGTGCCTCAGGTACCGACTTCAGAAAAAAAGGAATGAATGGATAGTTTCTTTCTTAGTATCGAATAGTATGGAAATTTGGAGATAGAAAAGGAGAAATGACTTAAATTATTGTATACACTTTAGAAATTAAGGAATCTGAGAACCAAAATAGTAATGCAAGAAACAAAATTGGACAGGGAATTGTATTAAAGGCGGAATATGCGGATGAACACACATTCCACCGAGACAAGACCATCCTGGACCAAACAGATTATTTTTAATCTTTCTGGCTAGACAACTTCGTATCGGTTGCCCGTTTAGAATGAAATAATGAAATCAAGGCAGAAACCCTGTCAAATGTTACATACAATTCATACAAAAGGTTAAACCGAAGGAGTAATCCAATGCAAAACGCAAAATGGAATTTCTATTCAACGTCCATTAGGATTCCAGAAAACTTGGAATGCAAAAGTCGAAAATTCATAATATGTTGTCTGACATTTTTTCCAAAAGTAGATTAAAGTTGTTTGAAAATTCTATTTATTGTCAGCCGTTCTATTTTCTCGGCGACTTCCTGACGGCTAGTGTTAATTAATGTTTCTTAATAAATAGAAGTTAAGAAGTATTAATTTCTTACCCGGGAAGTATTGTTGAGGCAGTGGAGATGATATTTGCTGAATTCGATAATTATCCACATTGACAACATACCCAAAATCAATTCGTTGCGGAGAAATGGTGATCATGGGCTCAAGGACGGGTGGTTCCTTATCCCTATTCTTCGAACTTTTGGATGAAACCAATTTAGCCATTCGGGTTTGGCACTGCTTTCCGTAGGTCTGGTCCGAATCCGTCTCCTGGGAATTGTGACGACGACGGGTTAGCATTACTTCATTTCCAGAACTAGTGGATGGCCCAGAATAAGAACAAGAACGTCTGCGATTTTGGGTGACGGTGGTGGACGCTATCGGCCGAGTTTGTCGCAGAGTCGTTCCTTGATGACGGGTAGAAATGGTAATCCGTTGCGGTGGAGCTTCTTCCTATTCAATATTAAAATTAGGTAAAATTAACCGTCGTGGTCACAGTAAGGGGCAATGTGAGACGAGCATAAAGTAAAATAAACTTTTGAACTTCATTTTCCATTGTTAAAGATTGTAATCGCTATAAGGCTAGGTTTCCCGGATAAGCAGAAACCATGAGGTACTTAATGAGTACATTATTATTTTAACCTCCACCCAATTGTTGTAAATAATATATTTTATTGACTCACCGTAATCCAGCTATGAACTCCAACCCATCTTTCAATATCATCAATCACAAGAATTGGATCGTCGATGTAGTCAAGCAATTCAGCATTCCATTCATCAGACCCTGGAATTCCGTAGCTTTGGGTGTTTTTCTTAAATTCGACTATTTTCAATTTACGGCAAGCCGTAAGAATTGGACGGCCGACCGATCCACTGCGGAATTTAGAAAAAATGACATTTTTCAATTATTAGCAAATCAATACTACAGATTTCTAAATCTAAAAAATGAGTATATTTTTTCTAATTGGTTTCAAAAATCTGCAATATCCAATCTGCACTGGACAGGACTATTCAGTAAATCCTCAAGAACTACTAAAAAATTAACTCACGGTCTTCTTCCAATTCGCTTGATGCGGTTCATTTTGTTTCAAGTTTAAATAATACAAAACTTGCAATAATTATTGTAAATATAAATATATATTTAAGAGAAGAGAAGAAACCAATGAATGTATTATTCTTAACAGCAAAATTGTTTTTACTGGCACTCAATTTACTACTACTTCTACAAGATAGCTTGTGCCAATTCAAGGGTCAGGATGGGACTGAACGAACCATGCCGTGAATAAGACCCTTGAATTGAAGGGATGAGAATCGAGTCGAGCTCGAGCTACACATGCCCTGGATCTTCTGATAGAATTCCAGACTCCCAGCATTTGACCTTTCTTTGTACCTGAATATTTTACGTTATCCTTGAGCTTCGCCTACCATACCATGCACATTTAGCTGGCTAAACTTCAGTGAGGATCCGAGAAAATGGATTTATTCCGTTATTAATTTAATACATTTTATGAGCTAGCTGGAAACATACAGAAAATGAATCAATGAAAAAACGAGACACCCGGAGACCATTGTCGGACATTACGCTCAATTAATCCAATGAACCGTTTCCGCTTTGAATGGCCAGTTGAAGTAGTGAATGGGTCGAATTAGTTTTAAAAAATTGAATTAAAAAGGTTAACATTTTTAGAAATGAACATTTACAAATTACGATACACGGTGAGCTAGTCCCTGTTCGTAATTTCTCGCATAATTACTTTTAAACATCGCTTGGATTTCTTTAGGATTTCAAGTTCTACTGAAAGAGCTGAAAAGAATGCTTGAGATTTAGTTTAGAGACTGGAGACATGAAATTAGAATAAAATAGACCAAATATTCAATACTCAATGAATAATAGAATCTTGAATGATTGAAAAATGTGGAGTGCTTTTGGTACTAGCTACTAGTACAATAGAGTTTGTATGCACATTTCTAGTCTCCAGATTTCCGGTTAAACTTACCTAGAGATAGAATGACTTATTTAGGGTTGTGAATATAATCATTATTTGAACAATACACTGCTAAATTGCTATTTTTGTACGGTCCAGATAATTACTTATGTATTATGTGGTCAACGAAAATACCACCGGAACCACTTTGTACAAATTGTTGCACTTTTTACAAAGATTTAGTGTGGAAAAAGATTAATGAGACACTTCGACTTCGTCCTGGATTAAGTCTCAATCTCAGGAGGAAAGAAGAAGTAGATCACTCACGATGTTCAATGACGACGACGAGGACGACGACGGAGAAGAAGAATACATTTGTCACGTTCACCACCTTCGTCTTTGTCTTGTTTTTGTCCTTTGTCACTGGGAACAACAGTCAAGTTCGACAAACGACCAGTAACGGAATTTTTATTCAATTACCTTACTCAAGTCCACCAACTGTAAGGCCACCTCCCTACTCCGAGTCCAGTGAAACATGTCCTGGTAACCTCGAAATTTAATAATATTTTTAATTACTCTGATTAATTAAATTAAATTAAAACCTGGTTTTAATATTTTCTACTATTTTTTCAGCCATAAACTTGCGTGAAAATTGGGTTGACACAACATGTGGTGACCTAAACAAAGGTTACATTCCGCCCAGATGGATCAAGTTACCCTTTGTAAGTGAAATTGCTACTATACGTACATTAAAAATCCTCAAAACTCTCGTACAGTTACCTACTGCATGCTCATTCAAAGAAAAGTAAAAACTAAAAAGTCGGTAAGGGTAATTTGCAAAGTGTCATGTAGAAATGGAACAATGACATTTCACGAGTATGCATACATTGTAGTTTTTACCATTGGATTTTACACTTCAGTTTAGTTCTCACCCCATCTGCACGTTTCCTTACTTTATTTTTTTTTGTGTAATTTGTAAAAGTAGACATTCGTGAATACCTGTGAAGCGATTTACTTAAAAACTGTCATGATAAGTAATACATGGCAACTTTTTTTCCCATTTATAATTTTTAGAACATTTTACCCCAGTTATTATGTAAAATGGTATATCAGAAATCAAATCAGACTTTTCAGATTACCTCAAATATATTAGTTTTTTACTTTTTACTTTTTCCTTATATTATTTCAATAACATTAATTCTGAAATTGTATTTGAATGTTTTTGTTTCGTTACAGTGAAATTATCAAGAACAAAACACTCGCATTTTTTCGTCACGCTCTCCCCGGTAAGGGATATACTCAAAATTTCTGACTAACCATTTTATTTTAATTCAATTCATTTTAAGTCTACATGCTTATTTCTTTTGTCTCCTTCAGTTCTCAAAAGTGACAAGTCACTTCCAAAGGTAGCTCGATTCAACCCATACGATGACTACCAATTCTCTCCTACACCGACGTAAGTAATTTATTTTCTGAACTCTGAACACAATCAGTTAAGGACCTTACCAGAATTGGGTAAAAGTTGCCCATGAGATAAAACCGGCTCTTATAGTTGCAAGAATAACCCGGAATTGATGCGATTTGAGTTTGTGCCTTGTCCAAAACTATACAAATTTGTGCTCAAAAAGTATTTACCGATTGGTAAGGTCTTTTATTGAACATATGTACCACTAACTGATATAATGAATCTGATTTGCAATGAACAATTACTACAATAGTACAATAACAGTTCAACGACACCGACTTCTGAGTATACTGGCACAATTTCAAAGAAAAAGGATACATATTAAACTATTAAAGTAATAGTGTAATAGCTGCGCGAGCAAACAGCAAAAATATACATTATATATTTATTTGTAATTTGTATTGTTAAATTAAGAATTGTTTATTACAGGAAAACTTACAGGGTTCGACGTTCACGTCGAAGTTCATCCAATGAGAATTATCAAGAACCAACACCTTGGGACCAGGAAATGGACGGTACTGATTTGAGGGTTGAAGCCAGAGGTATGCAGTCCTCCAGAAATCGATTTTGTGAGAATCCAGCGCTTGGTGGATTGTAAGAAAGCAATATACTTTAATATACTCTGCAGGAAATGTAATCCTAATTTTTCTTATTTAAAATTATCGAGAGAATTCATACTAACGCAAATTCAGGTCTTATTTTAACAGACTCTGCAAAATGTACAATACAATGTGGGGACGGACACCACACTTGTACCAGCAACACAACAACCCTCACCACCAACGTTTCGACACCCCCAACCACGGAGGCAATGGCAAACGACAGTACCCCCAACCAAACTACCCAAATGCACCTGTCCCTACACCACAACAATACCCGTACGAAGCATTGCATCAAGTAGAACCCTCCATTGTTAGTGCTGAAACCAATAGCAATATGCCAGCCACTCCGTGTCCATCATCAGCAGAATATTTGACACCAGTCTTTGCCCGAAATCATGAAGGGGCTTGGCGCTACGTAGTTCAGATTCCAAGGGAAGGATATTTTACACAAACTGTGGAGGTCACAAAGTGTGCCGAAGTGAATTGTTATTATATGGATGGAACTTGTCGTACTTCTCCTAGATGGCAGAGTCTTCTGGTAGCTGAATTGTTTTACCCAGACAAAGCATTTCCATTGACCTCACCAACAGGTGCAGCAGAGGTTGAACAAGGACAAGGAGAAGGCACAGAATTTCAAAAGTATCAAAGATATATTCAAAAACGAAAGGCCAGAGCAGAAACTGGGAGTACTACCGGGAATGACCTTTCGTCTGATCAAATTCCACCACAGTGTGATGGTTTGGATGAGATTGGATGTTTTCAAGTACGATTATTTTATGATTGGTTTCTAATCCCGGGTTCTTGCAAGTGTTGGAGAAGACAATTTGACTTTACCCGTGTACATCAATCACATTGACCCTTCAGCAATTAGAGCAATATTTAAAAATTTTATTATCATGTTCAGGAATTACGTTGGGTATTGTAATTACGGTTTATAATGTAAATATAACACTTAAAATTATTTTTATTTTAGGATGATTTATGGATCCTTGCTTTTTGGAAATAAAATATTCTGTTCAGAAATGGGATAATTGTGCAATTGTAATATGTTGGAAATAGCAGCGGTGCAAATGTTTACTATTGGAATTACTGTTTTTGGAGTCCAGGATGCTTTTCTAATGGAACAGGCAATACTAGAGAAATAACGGCCTGTGTACAAGGCGAATGTCCGAATTGCCATCGAATTATAGTTCAACAAATTATACGAACATATAGAACAAATCGTCGGAGAGTTATTATTAGTCATACTTGCTCAAATCAGTTTTAAATCAACAAAATATGTTCAAATCAATTTCACCTTGAACGGCTTCAGTGCTCCTGATAACACTGCTCATTGTTGACCAACCTAATTCCGTCTTTCGTCCCATGAACGCCTTTTATTGTATAATCTCCTGCTACGCCGGACATCGCGCTTTGGTTCTTCAGTCGTTGTTGTTACTTGATGATGGTCGATCGTTTCAGGAGTTTCGTCCTCCAAGTCATCGTCATCGAACTCGTCGGCATTTTGCGTGGCCACCTCTGCTGGACTATATCCTTCACCAATGTCTTCGTTGCTGTCATGTTCATCGTCGCCGTTAAAATCATCTCCGAAATCACTGCTTGTTGTAGATTCGACTCCAACATTTCTCCAACCATGGTTGTGACTGTGGTAGTGATTTGGAAAACGGTGACGGTGAGAATGAGAATGAACATGACGACGCGGACTCCAGTGATGATTTCGATGACGGCGATGATTATACCGATGATGACGCCTAGTAGTTTTGGTTTTAGTTTTCCTGCAGCGAATATTGCACATACCTCCAATGGCCCATTTTTGCCCAGGAGCACAAAACAAACTAGGGACATTCGGAGTTGTGCATGTCATCTGTACAACAGTACAATGGGGTTTAACCTTTCTTGTGAAGCCATTAATGGCCACGACTTCATTCGGGTAATGACAGAAACCTTGGGTGTTGGTCTGGACGCATTCACCTTTAGATTCGATCCAATAATTGTCTCCCTTCAGTTCGTCATCTACCAAGTCATTAAATTCCTCTGTCTGATTCGTCAAACAGGGGTTGGTTCTGCACATCGGGGATGACCGCGTAGTGAAAGTCAACCAATCGGATGGGTCACAAGGTCCCTGAAAATGTGGAATAAACGGTTTTAGTTTCGATACAACAATTCTATATAATAATAATTCTAATATCGTATTTTACGTACCTGCTCGAATGCCAGATAACAACGGTCATGTGGCGGCCAATAAATCAGAGGTCGATGACAACGGAGTGAAATGTCACAGTCACATTCTCCGGCATCAGGGTCGGATGGATCAGCGTAGAAAATCATCAGGTCTCCACAAGGCCCTTTCCGCCCGACATTGTAACATCTTTGCGTTTTATTGTCAAAACGATGAACTTCTCCAGCTGGGACTCGAGTGCATTTAGTGGAACTGTATAAAGTGTAAAAATTCATATTTGATTTGTTTCTGGATATTCATTTGGAATATTATGAAATCATCCAAGAATTTGAAAAAGAATGTGGAGCAAATTACCTTTCTGGACTGGAAATTCGCTCCTCGCAGTTAATCTCAACCAGTAATACCAGCAGCAAAACTGTTGCCGCTAGTACTGGTGATATTCTTCTCATTTTTGTGAATTATTCTGAAATATTCAATCCTGGTTAACTGGAGTAGTTAAACTGTTCATTTCTAAAGAAGCCACTCTTGTTTTATACTCAATAGAACACTGGTTATCTTTATTCCCTTATCTAAGTTAAGTTTATTTTTGAGTTCATGCCTCCAATATAATAATTAGGTACAGACCCATGCAGTAAACACTTCTCAGAAGTACTCGAAATTGTGGATATTGACGTAATTGAAAATATTCGTTGCGGGCCACTGTTCGAATTGGGGAAGAAGTTAAATGCCTAAATGCTTTTACCGAAAGGTTACCAAAAATAATGTGGAAAATATGTTTACATTTCACACAAGATTTATCGCACCGGTTTTCAGCACTCGAAAGATCATTCTCCAAAATTCTTCCGCTACTTCTACATGACCACCTTCCCTTGACAAACAAATCTGTAATACAGTGAAATCTCTATATATCAACCTCCCCTATATCATACACCTCTCTATACCGACCAGTAAGTCAGGAACGAAGAACTCCCTTTACATACAGTTCTTTATTATTCCGCTTTCTGTATTATTAAACTTTCTCTTTATTGGACACATTTGGGTGCATTTTTCGAGTTCGAAATAGAGAGAGTCCACTGTATCCAATTTCCTAAGAATTATATGTTTGAACACATCATTCTAGAGCATCCCAATTCATGAAATATGTTCATATTTTTGGAACCCAATCCGGCTGAACGAAAAAATCCTTGGGCTCCTCTAAAACTAAAGCTAAGTAGCTAAATATTTCGGCAAAATAATATGAACCTGTGCTAAGTGCTATTATGGCCTGCAACATGCACATGATGTTGGATGCATAGAATTAATTGGCTCATATCCTGTACACTCATAATAAAGTCTGTCCATGTGTCCATCACAGAAAGGTTATCTAGGAGTTTCGGGTCACCTAAGCCTTTCAATCCTGACAGACTCTCTGGCGCTATTTGAGTTCTTTCTTTCATACATTTTCGACCTGCGTAAATCTTCTAAGAAGCTTAATATCAAAACAGAATTTCTGTTGTGCTCGGACAGAAAATGAATGAATTCCCCGTCATCCATTGTACCTGAATACAGGGTAGATTCATAAATATCCATAACATATTATACAGACGGGTAGAGACGGACTCTAAGTCCTCGCTGTCCGCTTAGAGAGGCTATCCAAAAATTGAAATAAAGTAAATTACGTCCTACGGAAATGCGAAACTTATACATAAACTACGAATTGTCAAATATATTTGAAATGGAGGATTATGGCAAAAGAAAATCGGACTGATTCAAGATAGTGGATATCAAATCTTCAAAAAAAATTACAAAAAATCCGTATATTCTTTCATTTTTGAAATATATTTTTATTGATAATTGAATTCAATACATACGTATGTCCTAGGACTAAAACATTCTGTCCCGAATAATATTTTATTCATTGAATTGATGAACTAAGCATCAGACAGGTCAATTTCTGGTGGGACCGGGTAATCAGCACCATTGTTTTCGTCTTCTGTATGGTTTCCACTTCCATTCTCAGCGAAAACGCCTTCAACCTCTTCTCCAGTTTCAATTTTAATTGATGCCTTAGCAGCCATTGCATCCTTATGAGTCAAAACCAACACACTCTTTTTCAAACCTCTCTGAAAGACTGTATATATTTGCTCAACGTTCAAAAGACAACTTCTGTATGCATCATGTCTTCCACAAATTCTATTCAAATGCCCAAGGCATTGCATTCCATAACTGAAGTCTGATGAAATATCCCAGGATTCATCCTCCTGTTTAGTTTTTTTCATGGGTGGCTGGTCTGAAATATTCATGGATGGTTCAATATATTCTGGAATCGCTCTGTTGTACACTGATGCTTCAGATGCATCGGAAGCTTGAGATTGTTGCGATTGTGGCCAATTAGACCCATTTCCATCTGTCAACATGAATTGGGATGGATTTCCACTCCCATTTCCGTGCAAGTTGCCAGATTGCATTTGAACCTGGTTGGCCGGAAAGCACACATAATGCTGAAGCGGCGTATGGATGGATGGAGTTGTACCGTCATACACTTGTGGCCATTGTTGCGGGTTCCTATTTTCTGGAGGCTCCAAGGGAATTCCATTCGCATTCTTGCCCACCTGAATTCCGGTCATTTCAAGTGCATCTTCTATTTTGTTAAGAACAAAAAGAAACATTATTGTGTGTGAGTCAAATGAATTAAAGAGCAAACGAGGATGAAATTTCACATTCCTCACAATAGTCAGACTCTAGGACAGTCTGATCCATCTAATCTGTGAGTGCCTCAGGTACCGACTTCAGAAAAAAAGGAATGAATGGATAGTTTCTTTCTTAGTATCGAATAGTATGGAAATTTGGAGATAGAAAAGGAGAAATGACTTAAATTATTGTATACACTTTAGAAATTAAGGAATCTGAGAACCAAAATAGTAATGCAAGAAACAAAATTGGACAGGGAATTGTATTAAAGGCGGAATATGCGGATGAACACACATTCCACCGAGACAAGACCATCCTGGACCAAACAGATTATTTTTAATCTTTCTGGCTAGACAACTTCGTATCGGTTGCCCGTTTAGAATGAAATAATGAAATCAAGGCAGAAACCCTGTCAAATGTTACATACAATTCATACAAAAGGTTAAACCGAAGGAGTAATCCAATGCAAAACGCAAAATGGAATTTCTATTCAACGTCCATTAGGATTCCAGAAAACTTGGAATGCAAAAGTCGAAAATTCATAATATGTTGTCTGACATTTTTTCCAAAAGTAGATTAAAGTTGTTTGAAAATTCTATTTATTGTCAGCCGTTCTATTTTCTCGGCGACTTCCTGACGGCTAGTGTTAATTAATGTTTCTTAATAAATAGAAGTTAAGAAGTATTAATTTCTTACCCGGGAAGTATTGTTGAGGCAGTGGAGATGATATTTGCTGAATTCGATAATTATCCACATTGACAACATACCCAAAATCAATTCGTTGCGGAGAAATGGTGATCATGGGCTCAAGGACGGGTGGTTCCTTATCCCTATTCTTCGAACTTTTGGATGAAACCAATTTAGCCATTCGGGTTTGGCACTGCTTTCCGTAGGTCTGGTCCGAATCCGTCTCCTGGGAATTGTGACGACGACGGGTTAGCATTACTTCATTTCCAGAACTAGTGGATGGCCCAGAATAAGAACAAGAACGTCTGCGATTTTGGGTGACGGTGGTGGACGCTATCGGCCGAGTTTGTCGCAGAGTCGTTCCTTGATGACGGGTAGAAATGGTAATCCGTTGCGGTGGAGCTTCTTCCTATTCAATATTAAAATTAGGTAAAATTAACTGTCGTGGTCACAGCAAGGGGCAATACGAGACGAGCATAAAGTAAAATAAACTTTTGAACCTCATTTTTCATTGTTAAAAATTCTAGTTGCTATTTATTATGCTGGGTTCCCCTGATAAGCAGGAACCTTGAGGTACTTAATGAGTACATTATTATTTTAACCTCCACCCAATTGTTGAAAATAATGTATTTGATTGACTCACCGTAATCCAGCTATGAGCTCCAACCCATCTTTCAATATCATCAATCACAAGAACTGGATCGTCGATGTAGTCAAGCAATTCAGTATTCCATTCATCAGACCCTGGAATTCCGTAGCTTTGTGTGTTTTCCTTAAATTCGACTATTTTCAATTTACGGCAAGCGGTCAAAATTGGACGCCCGACCGATCCACTGCGGAATTTAGAAAAAATTACATTTTTCAATTACTAGCAAATCAAAACTACAGATTTCTAAATTTAAAAAATGAGTATATTTTTTTCTAATTGATTTCAAAAATCTCCAATATCCAATCTGCACTGGACAGGACTATTCAGTAAATCCTCACGAATTGTACTAAAAAAATTAACTCACGGTCTTCTTCCAATTCGCTTGATGCGGTTCATTTTGTTCAAGTTTTAATAATACAAAACTTGCAATAATTATTGTAAATATAAATATATATTTTATTGAAGAGACGAAACCAATATATTATTGTTAAAGTAAAAATCTTTTTACTGGCACTCTCTGCTGCTACTTCAGGATAGCTTGTGTCAATTCAAGGGTCAGGATGGGACTGAACGAACCATGCCGTGAATAAGACCCTTGAGGGATGAGAATCGAGTCAAGCTCAAGGCTACACATGTCCTGGATCTTCTGACTGATAGAATTCCAGACTCCCAGCATTTGACCTTTCTTTGTACCTGCATATTTTACGCTATCCTTGAGCTTCGCCTACCATGCACATTTAGCTGAACTTCAATAACACTCCGAGTAATCCAGAAAGTGGATTTATTCCTCTTTAATTTAATACATTTTATGAGCTAGCTAGCTGCAAACATACAGAAAATGAATCAATGAATCATAACGAGAGATACCCAGAAACCCTTGTCGGACATTACGCTCCTGTGTAATTATATAATCCAATGAACTGTTTCCGCTCTTGAACAGCCAGTTGAAGTGGTGAATGGATCGAATTAGTTTTAAAAATTGAATTAAATAGGTTAAACTTTTTAGAAATGAACATTTACACGGTGAGCTACATCTGATGTCCCTGTTCATAATTTCTCACATAATTACTTTTAAACATCGCTTGGATTTCTTTAGGATTTAGTCAAGTTCTACTGGAAGAGCTGAACAAAAATGATTGAGATTTACTCTTGAGACTTGAGACTTGAGACATGAAATTAGTAGAACAAAAAATTTACCAAGTATTCAATATTCAATGCACAATAATATTGAATGATTGACAAATATGGAATGCTTTTAGTACTAGTAATGTCGAGTCTAACGAGTTTGTATGCACATTTCTACATATTTCCGGTTGAACTTACCTAGAGATAGAATAGAATGAATTATTTAGGACTTTTCGTAGTTCGTAGTAGCAATATAATTATTAGTTGAACAATACACTGCTAAATTATTATTTTTGTACTACTTGAGTATACGGTCGGCTTACAGAGAATTCCAGATAATTACTTATGTATTACGTGGTCAACGAAAATACCGGAACCAACCTTCAAACAAAACCCATAACCCATTAATTATACTGAGATTTAAACATTACTGCAATTTAAATTCGAAGGTTAGCTCAAAGCCGGTGGTCTGCATTTTATATTTTGGAAAATACAACGTATCTCTACTTATGATATACTAACTACGACCCTACAAATCTTCATATAAAAAGGCAATGAGAAATTCTCTGTTCAATCATTTCATTATTTGACACCTCAGAATCTAAATAATAATACGATACGTTGTTTGTAT
>JAQGCB010001607.1:0-13830 GCA_034698835.1 Protaphorura tricampata
ATCTGCTTTTCACTTAATTCTTTTCCTTTCAGAATATATCGTGGTTAATACACGTGCTGGAATATCACATATTATACAGGTGCAGCTGCAGTACGTACAGTACAGCAGCAGTGAATGGAGATTCAACGCCCAGTTGCAATTAACGTGGTGTTATCATTTTACAGACAATGCAGTACGGAGAATGGAATAGAACGATGAAAAGGAAAATGTACAATTAAATTAAACGTTTCAATCATAATTTAATGAGTTGAAAGTGACATAATGGATGAAGCAGACAAACACTCATCACATTCACAAATCACAATGCAATATCTCACGAAGAGCATAAAATACTAACGCATCAAACTCACATTTATCATGTGGGAGCATTGTGCGGACTCAAATATGATAAAAAAAACAGGAAGGGGAAAAGGAATGTTTCAAAAATAATATATCACCGGAGATATTTAGTAAATTATAATCCCTCATTCGCTCATACAGAGATGCGTGACAAAAATTAATGAATAGTGGGGAACACACTTCAGTATACATATTATGTAGATTTTAACAAAATATTTCGCACGCACGAGTTGCCTTCTTGTCTCACAGAAACACATCTTTTATTTTACAAAATAAAACATTTTAGTAGAAAATAAAACCAATTACGGAAGCCAGAATGTATACGGAGAAAGCAATAATTTGTTTTTGATCTAATGATTGAAATCACTGACTTTCATGATGAAAACTCTGACAACTGTTATATGGAACTTTAAATATAGAAATTCTGACCTCATTATGTGATTTTCTAATTTGTTGCCGATTTTAATCAAAGTCTTTGAAAAACCAAACCCTCTCGGTTTGAAAATCAAGATTGTGTGAAGGAAGGTTTGTATTAACACAAGTTACACAAGTCATATCTAGTGAAACTAATGTGGTAAATCCTTAAGAAATCAAAGAAATTCTGAAATATCTTCGAATTGCATGCATGGCTGACCTTCGTTGTTCGTGGCTGACTTTTTCAAAGTAAAAAAAATATTTTATTTTATTTGTACCTGTCTTTCATTCAATCATATCATAACGGACAACCCGAGTTCTCGTTATTTTTAAATTGAACCCTTCATTCATATTGAAATCCTGAAATCGACTGTTGAAAAATCAAAATCAACCCGAAAAGATTATATTATTCAAGAAAATGAGCCGAGAGCTGGTTAAAAGTTCGTCAAACAAAAGTTTGTCATCGGTTCATTGCTAGAAATTGAAATATTCCAGATACGCTCTACTGGGAATCCGATTACCTATAATAGCTACTAAGTAACTGTGGAATTCGGATAGTTTTTTTATGCGTTAGGCAGACGAAATACTCATAAATAACTCATATACGATATAGCCGTACAGTGCGTATCATCAGAATTGTAATAAATTGACAAAATTGACAAATCATATTTGGATGTTTCTGAAATAGGATTGACATATTAGATTGCAATTCCAATGACCTTTGGCGAAACCTCCATAATTGGACCACTCTCCATGGGGCATTCGTATTATGATTATTGGAGTGGAGTCGGAGGTCACAGTCACGAGGTCACCGATAGCGCAGCGGAGAACAATTCAATGTACTAGAGTCTGTAGTTGACAATTGACACTTGGCAGCATTTTAATATAATCAAAGCCCGAATTTCGGTCCCAAATAATGTGGGCATATTTTGGAGGTGGTCTCTATACAGGGGTCTCATTAAGAGGTCTCACCTGACCTCCCTATAAGTGTTAAAAATAATGTGGATCTACCTGGTTCGGGTACAAAAAACTGTCTCCACCCGACCCGTTCAGAAAAAATTCTGATGAGCCGAGCCGGCTGACGTCGGCTCAAGGGCGAATTACGCTCCAAATTCAATTCACTCGTCAATTTCACAATATTCAGTATTCTAGTTCTGTCATACAATTTATTTATTTCACAACTTTCTCTTTCAAAATCAATAAAATGTTTATTTACTTGATAATTTAACAGTTGAAGCGGATAAGGACGTACGTCCTGCGTCCTGCCTAAATAGGTGCTGATCGGGCATATGGCGAATCAGTAACTCAAATTCTAGAAACTACTTACCTGCCCTGCTGACCTATATTCTGCTGAATGTATTTATTCTGTAACCAGTAACTAACTGACTAAATAGACGAGACGATTTTTTGAAAAAAATGTTGGAAAAGAAGAGCTTTTTTGGAAAAACTGTAGAGCATTTGGCTCGATGTCTCGCCGCCATGCAACCCCCAGCCGATTGGCAGAAGGTAATTTTTTTGTGTCTTGATTGTCTTACATTCGAGACACTCTAACTCTAGCATTTCAAGTGGACTTGATTGATTTATGTAAAATTGTTCTGAAAAATAAGCAAAGTAGTTTATTTTGCAAGACAAGACTTTTCATATACATTGTTGTATTGTTTACAGGTTGAGAGACTATTTGACCTCTGCCCAAAACAGAGTGCAAACGGTGTGTTCCGATTTGATGAGAGGACACACGATGCCATCATTGCTCTGGGAGTTTATTTCATTGAGTCTAAATTACAACACAGGGACAAAATTTTACCCTACTTAATTCAGCTGTTCCGATGTTTACCAAGATCCCATTGGGCACCACAGGGAGACAGTTGCGAGAGTAAGATAAGAATAAGATACTAAAATGATAAATTCCTGATAATTCCTGAAAATGTGCAACTTTCTTTTGTTAATTTTTAGGAATTCCGATTGCTGAGAAATTGGCCTTTATTCTGACGACTCTGTTGAGCGATGTCGCTGTTCAAACCGAGGAGACGGAACGAAATACTATCGTAACTTGTCAGCTTGAGGTTCTACAGAAATTATCAGATTCCATCACAGACTCTATGAAGTCAACCACAGACGAGCTTAAGAAATGTAAGGGTTTTGTTTTGACTCTGTTTTTAAGTCAAGAGGATTTGAGTGAGCAAAATTTATTTTGAAATTTTGTAGCACTGATGGTTGATGTCACGATTCCGGTCCTCCTTGGTGTGTCAAGAGCATTTGGACGTTTCATGTCTGTGGAGGGTGCTAATCGGACGTTGTTTTCTCTCATATTCCCTAAGCCGAATCCCCCACTCCAAGAGAAAGAGTTAAAAAAGATGCAAAAAGTCAAAACAATTCCAAATTTTCGGAGTGTTATCCCAAGATCTCTGTCGGGAACATTTGCTCCTCCAGTTTCTCCTACAGTTGAAGGCGTAGGAACTGCAAGTGCACGGTATGATGTGTTGGTTTATAATTTTATGACTCGATTGTTTAGCATGAAATCATTCCATTTCACCGTTGAATAACATTGATTTCCAAATCACAGATATGCCAACGCAGCACAAAATGCACAACCAGATTGTGTGAAGTATTCCACAACTTACTTTGCAAAAGTGGCATCTTCGTACAATTCGTTCAAGGGAGAAAAACCAGTCGTTAATTTTACAATTGCTCAACTCCAGGTTCGTTAATCTACGATTCACCTAAGTTTCTTTTAAATTTATACTATGACCAATTTATAAATTTTGTACAGACTATTCTTTCGATTGCTAAACGACTATTAGACGGCACTGTGCTTACAACACTAGACTCATGGATCACCGAAGTTCGAGCCCTGCAAGGAGATAAGGCCATACAATACAAGTAAACAAATTATTATAGAGCAAGAAAACTTCAAAATGTTTTGCTATTTTCTGGAGTATGAGATACGATTTTATAGTTCGTATATTTTTCAAACAGATCAGTTAATGAGATCCTAAACCTAGTGATGGTTTCTCTTCTGAAAGAATGTCTTCATCGACATCAAAGTCTCCCTGCACCATTCACGAAGGAAGTTCAAGAGTTCGTGAAAGGGCTGTTCGTGTCCGGACAAACAGAATTGATGCGATTCTCTAGAAGAAATGTTGAGGTGAAAATTTTTATTGAATCTACAGGGGATAGGGGATATATGACTTGTTCTATATTACTAGAAACATAATTTGTAATTCATTCCTCTACGATTCAGCATTATTACATTTTGCATCTAAAAAGCCATGCCCGGCTGTTTCTTTTGATTTTCAGAATGGGTTTTACGCCATTAGTTTCATTCCACCTTTACTTCGAATTGATTTGATAGAATGCATGGATTCCGATCAATACGAATTTAACTCGAGAAACCCAATCAATGCGAGTGACTTCGTTAATGACATTTTAATTTTTATATAATTTAGAATTGAATTGTCGACACGTTAAATTAGTGAATTCCGTAATTTCTGGGTTGCATTCACTAATTAAGTTTTCAATTCCTATTTATAGCAGGAACCTGGCAAACAAGACGAGTCGGCATCTTCTCGGGGCGGAAAACTGAAAATTAAAGTTCAGGCTAATGCTAATTGTGTTGAACTCCTAGTTTGGGCTATTGGGGATGAGACAGGTAAATATAATTTAGTTAAAAAACAATTAATAATGCTAAACACAACTTCCTTTGAAAAAGCAAAATTATTTATCCGCACACGTGATGGCTGCTTCGGAACAGTATTTGTATTAACGACCGCAGGATTTTTTTGTTTCTGGTGCCTTAGCTTTAGCTGTCAATATTTTCATGGTTAACCTTCTAAATGCACCCTACGTTTTTAGAAATTATAATTTTAGAATGGTTTTCAAAGCGACTCGTTCCTGCTCACGTGAGGAAAACGTTTTTACTTATGTTTTTGTGTCACTCGAAAACAGAATTCCGACGACATTCCACTACAGAGAGATGAATGCACTGAGGAATGAGGGCATATGCCAAACACATGTATTTGATTTGATTTTGTAAAAATCAATTGAAATTGATGTACCTTGTGTAACGGAGTATTAGCTATAGCTCATCCCAGAAGTCTAATTAATTTGGTCTTTGTTTTGATGTTTAGTTAGTAGTCTCAATTACATAAATGCCGTGTTGATTGAAGTCGTGAGTCTTGAAGACATCGCCTCCTGTAAACGTACACTGAACTCTTTCTCAAACAAATTTTGTTTGTTTTCAATGAAGAATGACATCTTTGAGAGATCCATTGGTTTGCTCTCAACCTTGTCATTCTTCCGTTGCTCTAAAACTCTAGATGAATTTGAAGTGTAACTTGTGTAAACTACTAATTTTTATTTATTTTTACGCTGCAGTAAAGAAGCGTGGAGCATCATGCTTATTACATTATTATTTCATTTTTCGTTTGAATTGTAAACTGAAAACTTACATGGTGAAATCTAAAGTGTGATTTAGTTTAACTAACTGTTACGTTAAACCTGGACAACCAATTTTGTAACTGAGAAATTTTATTATTTGTTCAAATAGGAGCGGACAGCCTCTGCAGTCGTCTTAATGAGAAAATCAACGATTTCCACGCGAATAAGATGGCCTTGGCTCACATGCCACTCTTGACAGTATGCCTTCAGGTGTGAACAGAAAATGATGATTAAGTTAAACAAAACTTAAAATAAATGCTGCTCAATTAAAAGTCGAAACAATAGTTGAAGATCGAATGAAATGCTGAGGAGAACTGGACTGACGAATCTTTGTAATGAATCTGTTCAATTCTTTTAATTTTAGGGACTCGGAGCTTTAGCTACAAAATTCCCAACGATTGCTTCATCCAGTATTCTCTACTTGAAGGATTTCCTTGTCAACCCATCTCCAATTCTTTCGCGATTTTATGAAATGCAATTACAATCAAAGAATACGCGTAAGTTAAAATTTTGCTAATATCAATACAGCAAGAGAGATTCTTTCATAATAGGATGTAAGTAATGTCGCCGTCGTTAGTTCGATAAGGACGGCAAGACTACATACATAGTGTGTTTCGTTGTGTCTGCTTCCACAGCTGGATTCTCTTATTGATGCTGGAGAGCGTGCAATTCGAAAGTAGCTGAAAGAATTGGCTCAATTTGAATCATAATAGTGTTCTGTTTTGTGAAGCATTTTAATTTTTATGTATTTGTACATAGGTGCAGAATCTGACGACAGAAAGAAGGATGAGACCGTGACTGCTTTTCAAACTCTCCGTGATTTGGCTATTGAAAATCTTTGTGAGGCTCTCAAGGCTGGGCTCACCACAGACCCGAATTGTGTCCAGGCTTTCTTGGCATCAGTGTCCAATCGTGTTTTTACAGCAGAACACAGCAAGTATGTTTTTAAATTAAGCGTCCAAAGCTCTGCTGAAGTACACAATTCAAAATTTGGATCATTTTTATTCTGTCTTTAGAATGGATGGATCTAGTTTCGAGAAAGAACCCAACCAGTCTGACTCAATGCTGTTATTGACTAACACGATCATGATGCTTGGCCATGTCGCAATTGGTGAGTTCGACGTCTGTGCGTTTTTTTGGAAAATTATTGGTCTGAAACAATTGGTGACTTGATTTTAGGACTGAGGGAAACACCTCGAACTACTGAGTCAGTCCTTCATTTCTTACAACAACGTGTTGGGAAAATGCCTGCGGCACTGGATATTTTGATCGTGGATCAACTCGCTTGTATAGTTATTGCAAAGTGTGAAGTGAGTAGTGCAATTTGAAGAGACTTAAAAGAGACTTGAAGAGACTAAGAAGACCAAATTTTTAAAATAATTATTGTATATTTTACACAGATGCACGTGTATGAGCAAGTTATGAAAATGTTTAACATGTTCACAATGGAAGCTTCTTCAAAAGTATACACTCAGGATGAGAAAAACTTTCGTCACATGAATGGAGCTGTTATGAACGCCTTGGCAAATATTGCACTAAATTTGGAAGGCGATAATCTCATGAATGATTTATTGACTCGATTGCTCGAATTATACGTTCAATTAGGATTGGAAGGGAAGCGGGCTTCGGAAAAATTACACGGGTCTATTAAGGTAAGCATTTCACTTTTTTTCACTTCGTATTGGCACTATCTTAAAAACAACAAAAACTTGCCGGTAGAATCTTCGTAATAAATGTTACCTTTTTTCACTTTACTGCTCCACCAAAAAAGCTTTGTGGCAAGGTAATTTTTTTCAATCGAATTTGAAAAATTTGGGTTTTGTTCTCTTGCACGACTTTTTCACGAATTGTCATATAATTTTTTGTGGATTTAAATACTGTCTTCTTTTGTTATCAGGCCTCAGCATCGGCCGGGAATTTGGGTACTTTGATACCGGTTATCGCAATTCTTATGGGACGAATCGCTCCGATTACAGAAGTCAAACCACGTCTCCATAAATTGCTTAGAGATTTTTGGCTCTACTGTCTGATTATGGGTTTCACATCTGCTGAATCCACAAATGGTTTGTGGCCGTCTGAGTGGTACACTGGCATTAGAGATATTGCAGCCAGGAGTCCACTTCTCATTTGTAAAACACTTCGCTCAGAGTTTAGGGAATTACAATTCACATCAGCTCTCCGCTCTGAAGATGTTTCTGCTGTAAGTTTTGATTTGACTTTTTATTTCTTCGCAGTATTATTGGTTCTGGTTGACCATAATAGTTGAATCTGGTATATTCTGGTTTCTTTAATTTTGGCACTTCACTGTGTCAAATTAAGCTTAGATAGAATTAATGATGACTGATTTGTTTGATTCTTTCTTGTATAGACGGAACTACAAGAGTTTAGGAATAAAATCGTGAATCTCCTGGACAATCCACCAGAAGTCGTGTCAATTATCAAAAGCCTGCCGTTCCCACAGTGCGCGTACATTCTATCAGTTTATTGGCTGGAGACACTGCGGGTTCAATACACACCGGAGCCGAGCCTCCGCCCAATATTTGAATACTTATGTGAACCCTCGATTGAAAAAGACAAGCAAGGACTCTGGCAATGCTTTTCCAGGTATGCATGTTGATTCATATGTGAATTCTAGCCTCTAATTAATTATCAATTAATTCAAAAACCTTAATGTACTTGCAGTGTGGCAGACAAAGTGTTCCTCAAGTTTCTAGAAGTAATGGTTGCAAAAAGCCAGCAAACTGAACGTGAGGAAGCCTTGGAACTTCATGCACAATTTCTACTCATTCGATTTAACCACATTCATCGACAAATTCGGAAAGTGGCTGATAAATTCTTATCTGGACTAGTCGAGAAGTGAGTTAAGATTTTAATTTGTACTTTTGAGGTGGCACTCAAGCATAAAAGTCGTCATTATTGCAGTTCAAGTTTTGCTCAATGAAGTAGTTTTGGTTCATTGAGATATCTTTCTCATGTGTAATAAATGTAATTATGACTTTCGAAAATTAATTTGAGTGTCTTTGTTTTCAGATTTCCTCACCTTCTTTGGAGTAGAACAGTCCTCCACACTATGCTAGATGTTCTTCAAGTTTTATCCGCAAGTCTGACGCTTGATCCCAATTTGTATAGCTCTCCGCTTCAAATTCCTAACACCCCGTACACAATTCAGCTCATGGACAACATGGAGGCAAGAGAGGTAAGTGTTCAAGTTACACGCGGTACTGTCGTTTCCATTCCCATTCACAACAAAACTAGTTTACAGTATTATATCCAGCACTAAAATTAGATCATTTTGTAGCGCACACCAAACGAAATAACGAATGAAAATGACTTCCGAGCCAATTTCAACAACAGTCGGTATTGATTGAAAATATTCAATTTTGTATAGATTTTTATTGTCATTTTTAGACGATTGTACGAGACTTTGCAGACCGTTGCGCGGGTTTCTTACAAGAAGCAATTAAATGGGCACCAGAAGCTACACGATCACATTTACAAGAATATCTCAACACCCACTCCGTAGATCACACAAAACATCACTCAGGTTTGGCTTTGGCAACCGAGACACTTCTTAAAAACTCTGGACTAAATCAAAACTCGGATTCTCTTCCGGTTTGTGACTTCTAGAATATTTTTCGAATTTTTCCAGTTAATATTTTCAAGCAGTATATACTAATTCGTTCAATATTTAGGATGGAAGACTGGATAAAAGGTCTGAATGCACAAAATCCGCAGTTCCAAGATTTATTACTTCTTTGACTTTGAGAAGTCGTTCGAAAGGAGAAGTGGAAGGACTAATGAAGACTGAGAGTGCGGAAAATATTGCAGCTAGAATGATTACATTATTGAAAAGTAATGAAATTGAAATTGGTCAAGCACATTATGAAAATCATATTTGGACAGCAACGGCCCTTCTTATTTCAGACGATGGTAAATTGCCATTCGCGTTTATTGTATCCGATATGATGATTAGAAGGAAAAAACCAAATCCAACTGTATTTAGTTTTACTCATCAATGGTTTTTAATTTCATAGTGAAAGGTGCACAAGCACGACAGTTGCTTCGTGGGATTTGCTGGTCACCCGTCATAAAATTTAATGAGGACACAGTCAGAGCGGCTTGTGAATGTTGGCAATGGATTCTTTCGGCGAGAAGAGACCTGGTTCTTCAGTTTATGCAAGAAATGTTGGGAGCTTGGCAGGCAAGTTCCTACTAATATAAAGAAAACATGTTCTTTTTATTTATTGTCCAATTTTTGGATTCTTCTTGATATGGAATCTTGTCTTCAAGTTTTTTATGAGTGCAATATTCTAAAAAGATCGGCCGAATCGTTCGCAATTTTTCTATGTTCCAAAGTATGAGTAACTGTAGTGAAACGTGACCAGTCTGATTTGTATTAAAGTTTAATTTGTAATGTGTTTTTGATTTAGAGTACTGTGGAAAGGAGAATAGGAATTTTTGCTCCTTCGCGAGAGCCTGATAGCCCATTGGCAGCCTACGAAGGCTGTGACCTCAAAATTGACATACCTGATACAGTTCCTCATGAGGTTTGGGTGAATTTTATTTGTGAACTCGTGGAAAACAGCAAATCTTGCAACGACGATGTCGTGGAAATGTTTATTTACTTGATTCATCGTTGCTTACCACTCTGTATTGGTGATCGTAATATTCTAACTCGTTCAGTCCGGGCTCTGAGACCACGTTTTCGACTACTGTCTTGTGCTCTGACTATGTTACAAAATGACTCAAGTCGACATTCACCATTGAAGAAGGCAGTTATTCGAGAAAGGATTTACTGTGCATGTTTGGACTACTTTTGCCAAGGTTATTCTTGTCCAACTCAGGAATCTCTTGATCTTAGAAAGGATCTTCAAGCTGTTCTCAAGTTTTGGCAAATTCTACACAATGACAAAAAACACATACGACCTTTTACTGCAGACTCAGTTCTAGAGAACAATACAAAGTCTTTGACGAGAATGGGACGAGGAAATGTTGCTTTCGTAAGTATTATTTTTTCTGGTTTCATTTTTACCGTCCAACTGCGAGAAATGTTTTATTAATTTTACGCATTTAATTAATTTAAAATTTCCAGGCTAAGGAGACAACAGTGACAGCCACAGCGAGTGAAATTCGTTTTGGTGATGGCTGGATGAATACAATGTACAGGAAACAACAGACGAATACTCTTCCGCTTTTGAAGAAACGGAAGGAAAAATATGAGAAAGATACGTTGAAAGAGTACATTAAGAAACGGAATCTCATTCTTGAACTCCTAGCTCAGGAGGTGAGAAACAATTTATTACTGGTACTTGTATACCGAATTCTCTGGAAATACTTTCTTAACTTTTGATTCGCATTTCAGGTTGACATCTTAGCGTCTTGGCTAAATCCGCTCGGATCGCCAGAACTCTCTTTGTCTGCAGAGTCCACAATATATACTTGGCGTCAAATGAAATCTTCTGAGAAAACTTGGAGAGAACAAACACGTCTTGCATGGGAATTGAGTCCGGTGTTTGCTGTTTATCTTCCACGAAGACTCAAATCAATTGACATGTCCGTTGTGACCGAGGAAGTATCGTCACTGGTTCGACTTTTTCCTGAAGCTGTCATGCATCTGCCAGAAGCACTCACGTATTTGGCCACTCCAGATGTAGTATTGAATGACTCACCAGAGGTAATTGAATTGTGATCGCATTTTTTCGTAAATTAACCAAGCCTGGCGGTCTTGATTCATTTCGGAATCTTATACCAGTAAGGCCGACACTGTGTCAATGTAAAGTTTTCATCAGTGAAACATTTAGTCAAGTATCTTGGTCATGAAGATGCATTGATGTTTTCCCGGCAAGAAACACATCTACTTTGTATCTGAACACTCTCAAAACTAAATTAAATCTGTGTATTATTTTAATTTGACAGCTTAACAATATTCTGAGCTGGGCGTACTGTACCCCCATTCGGGCTCTGTCTTTCTTCAGTCGTCAATATCCTCCACACCCAATCACAGCCCAATATGCTGTTCGTTCTTTATCTTCGTATCCAGCTGATGCAGTTCTATTCTACATTCCACAATTAGTTCAAGCTGTTCGCCATGAAACGGTAAGTAAAGTAAATGATAATGGTTAGTAGAATTCCGCAATTAGAGTTCGGGAGTTTCTGTGAGCAAAATATCGAGTTATTACTAAACTTGAAATTAAACATTTGTTATTCATGAATAGATGGGGTACGTTGTGGAATTAATCAAAAGTATTGCAAAGAAGTCACAACTGGTTGCTCATCAACTCATATGGAACATGCAAACAAATATTTTTCTTGACGAAGAAGCTCATCATAAAGACCGTTAGTGAATTTTTTTTATTACATTATGTTTTTTGATCTAAGGTTAGATGAACGTAATTTTAAAATATGTCTCCTTTGAATTTAGCTGAAATTGGAGACACTTTGGAAAACCTCATTTCCTCGATAATATCATCACTTTCTGGAAATGCCAAGCACTTCCACGAGAGAGAATTCTCGTTCTTTGATGATGTGACCTCGATTTCGGGGGCTATTCGAAAATTTCCAAAAGGCATGGAAAGAAAGGAAGCTTGCCTCAGAGAGTTGGCAAATGTGAAAGTCCAGCAAGGATGTTATTTGCCATCTAATCCAGAGGTACGAATTTAAGCATTATTATAATATTGTGTTCTTTGAAATGTATTTAAATTGTAGTTTTTACTATATCGTCCGCCGAAATATTTGACAAATATTTACAATTGAAAATTAGATTTCTCATTCGTCGAAAATATAAATTCTGAGCGAAATGTAATTTTCATCCATTTACAATTTTAGGCCATAGTTATGGACATTGACGCGAAGAGTGGGACACCAATGCAGAGGTATACAATTTATTCAATTGTTTTATCTTTTTTCGATTATATGGTGTAGTTAATTATTTTTGGTTTTTGTAATGTCTGTATAGCGCTGCGAAAGCGCCTTTCTTGGCCCGCTTCAAAGTGAAGAGATGTGGAATTCGTCAAGTCGAATCTGAAGGACTGGGAGAGCATTACACAAGTCAAACTCCAAGTCTGTCTTCAATGGGTGTTGAGGTTTGGCAAGCAGCAATTTTTAAGGTTGGAGATGATGTTCGACAAGATATGCTCGCTCTCCAAGTTATTGCTCTCTTCAAAAATATATTTGAACAAGTCAATTTGGATCTCTTCTTGTTCCCTTATCGAGTTGTTGCTACTGCTCCAGGGGTATACACGATAAAAATAACTAAATAACATAACTTTAGACCATTCCCGAACAAAATAGTAGTTTTAGTCCTTTGACCACGTATCAAATAAGTATAGGTAAACATGTCTTTACTTTTACTTATTTAATTGCATTTCTAGAACGGTGTGATTGAATGTGTACCGAATGCTAAGTCAAGAGATCAGCTCGGACGTTCAACTGATGTTGGACTTTTTGAATACTTCATAAAACAATACGGAGACCAAGATACAGAAGCTTTCCAAGTGGCTCGACGGAATTTCATCAAGTCCATGGCAGCCTACAGTGTCATTGGATTTCTTCTTCAGATCAAGGATCGTCACAATGGAAATATTATGTTGGACGGTGAAGGAAATATTATCCATATTGGTAAGATTTCAGTTTGGAAACTTTGAAACCGTAGAGTGTAGGGTCAATAAAGTTTTATTATTTCCTTTGTTTCGGAATTTTGTTCACCGACGGTTTGCTTTTCAGATTTTGGATTCATGTTTGAGAGCTCACCTGGTGGTAATCTGGGGTTTGAACCTGACATTAAATTGACGGAGGAGATGGTAATTTTGTTATCATGTTAATAAGCAAAATTTCTGCACAATATATTAATTTACTCCATTGATTGTACGTAGTTATTGATCATGGGCGGAAATGTGACTGCTCCACCGTTCAAATGGTTTATGCATCTCTGTGTCCAAGCTTTCCTTGCTGTCCGGTGAGTTTGAACATATTTTCAATTGACTTATTAAGAAACTGAACTCACTCTAAATATAAATATAATTTTACAGGCCCTACTGTGAGTCTGTAGTGAGTATTGTTTCACTCATGTTGGACACTGGACTTCCATGCTTTCGTGGTCAAACAATTCGTTTACTTCGTGCAAGATTCAGTCCTCAGACAAGTGAACGTGAAGCAGCCAATTATATGATCAGTGTCATCAATAACTCATGTCTGTCTTATCGAACGAAGACGTATGATATGATACAATTTTATCAAAATCAAATTCCTTATTAGTCGAAGAGTGTGGAAGGGGGCAGTAGATTTTTGGGTTTGATTCGCCCGATAAATTGGAAATGTCGAGTGTATCGGTGATTTGATTAGAGATAAAGTATTACACATCACAACTTCAGTAGAAGAATCAACTGTTAATTGAGTACTGGTGCTAATTCAGGAAAACTAGTATATTTTTAGCTGTAGTTACACTGTTATACTATACTCGTATCTTCTTCGACCACTCGCACATCGGTACTGACTTTTTTTTAATTTCTCGTAACGTCGTTCCTACTAGATTGAATGGACAAATTGTACACTAACGTGTATCAAGTAGAGTCGATCTAGTTTTTGCGTATTTCTTTTCTTTCGTAAAATTCGTAGTGATATGCCAAGACTATTTCCAGCTCT
>JAQGCB010001608.1:0-13829 GCA_034698835.1 Protaphorura tricampata
AGTACCTCGTTAAAAAATCTCAAAGAATGGTTTATATTCTAGTTAGCCGTAAACGTAAGAGTTGTGTGGCTATTTTTTTACCTAATGCTTAATTTAAATTTCAATCTTGATAAATGTCAAGGTTAATACCAGTAGTTATGTGATGAACTTTTTGGCAAGGTACGACACGTGTGTGACATTAAAACTCCAATCTTAGACAAACTCAGTTAATGTTAATTGAGTGTTCAAACCTATGGTCAGATAGTACTAATGATTTCCACCATTTGTTATTCCATTAGAAGTACCTCGTTAAAAAATCTCAAAGAATGGTTTATATTCTAGTTAGCCGTAAACGTAAGAGTTGTGTGGCTATTTTTATACCTAATGCTTAATTTAAATTTCAATCTTGATAATCACAATCAGATGCATTCCCGAGTCTGAAATCGTTAGTCAAGTGCTCAAATCCATGTTTTGTGACATTTCGTCCACCTCGATATTCAATTATAAAGTCAAATAGTAGTTTAAATTCCAGGTAGTCCAACGATTACATTCCTGGTGCAGTTTCGATAGTATCTTCACGACATATTTTTTTCTGGGTTCCCTGGCATGCCCAGACGTCACGAAAGGTAATTTTCCATGCTCTTTAATGTATGTGAGAAACAGCTACCACAGCCGCCGCGCTCCCTTTCTTAGACATGGTAGCTATTTCTCATATACATTAAAGGGCATGGGAAATGACCTTTCGTGACCCCTGTAAGACACAGTTATGATTTCAACAGACGAAATTCCAATTATTTCGTGATCAGGGCATGCCAGGGAACCCAGATAAAAATATGTCGTATCTGGGTCCTCGTACTCATGTCATGACTATTCCTTGTCAGAGTAGAACTAGAGTTTTTCAGAAAAACAAATGTCAGATATCACTCACTACAAATGACATTAACTCAGAATTTTCCAAAATTTCCAACCAACCAAGGTTTAACTTACTGGCATCTGATTAAAACCTTACAATTTTGTTAAACAGAGAGACTGTGATCCAATTACTACTACTGGAGTTGAATAAAAAAATCATCGCCTGCAAAATGTCAGAGATTTTCGGAAGGTACGCACAAATTATAAATCTATCTAACAAGAACTTGTTGGGCTGCCTTAAAATCCCAGAACTTTAACATATTATTGCATTAAAATGATTAAATTTATGAGTCTAACATTACAAATACAAATATTTGTAGAGAAGTGTAAGGGCTGCCCCTCTAAATCGGAGTGTACGGCACTCCTCCAAATTAAAAAAAATAATCTGTTAGACTAGTAATGTTGTAATTGATTGGAGGTAGTGGAAGATATTCCTAAGGGTACATTGATTCTCACGGACAAAATATTTGCTCGTCAGACCATTGCATTCATCGGATCATGTATGCTTGGGTTGACACGTACAAATTGACATTGAGGACCCAAACACTCCTAGGTATTACACACTCTCACTCAATACATTCAAATATGAGACCGAAGAATTTTGAATTTCAAATTCGATTTTATTTATTTTACCACTTTATTTTAATTCTATAATTTTTAATTAAAAATGTCCTGATTGTATTTTTTGAAGCCAACACCTCAAAGACGAAGAAAGTTATCCATGTCAGAACTGCATAATTTCGTACGTGAAATTAATATTTCAGAAATCAGATTGCACAATTAATTATTCTTTGTTAAATTTGTTTGCTCGATGACTAATAACAAAAGGATTTAATCGAAGTCGATGAAAGAAATATATTTTTGTTTCTAATTCAGTGTAATTATGTAATTATTTTTTAAGTTAGGTTGGTTACAAATTCACACACACACACGTTATAACTGCATCCTTTGATTTTCCATTTACTTCATATATTTGGCATGAGTCTGTAGATGCGACTGAAGATTTTTTGGTCTCGTAAACTTTTTATCACACAGACGACAACTGTATAGCTTTTCTCCAGTATGAGCTGCGGCCACGTGGTACTGAACACTCGAGTACTGACGAAATGTTTTGTCACACAAACTACAGTTGTATCTCCTCTCATCACCGTGTGTTCTCAAATGCATCCTCAGGTTTGCTCGCGTTTGAAGTTTCTTCTCACAAATCTGACAACTGAACGGTTTGTGTCCATTTGCAGAGTGAGATTGTTCATGCACTTTCAAGTATGACGCACTCGACAGATTCCTACTGCAAATACGGCAAGTATGTACATTTTCTCCAGTGGGAATTTTAAAATGGGCTGTTAAGTTATAGCGTTGTAGGAAAGCTTTGGGACAAATGGAGCACTTGTGAGGTTTTTCTCCCGTGTGGACCCTTAAGTGTGACCTGTGTTCAGCTTGGCTTCTGAATGTTTTTTTACATGTCTCGCACTGGTACGGTCTTTCGTCGCTGTGGATAATCTCATGCTTTTTCAAACCCGCTAACGTTGGGAAGGATTTCGAACACGTATTACACACATAGGGTTTTTCCCCTGTGAGAGTTCTCAAATGAATCTTTAAAACGTCACTACTATTAAATCCTCGACTACAAATTTGACACATGAACTGTCTCTCTCCCGTGTGTCCACGAACATGTCTGATCATATTTGACTTTAATGAAAATGTTTTGGAACACACTGTACACTCGTAGGGTTTTTCTCTAGTGTGGGTTTTCATGTGTGACGTGAGCCCAGCCCACTGCCGAAATGTCTTTTGACACATGTCACAACTGTGAGGCTTTTCATTCGTGTGTATAAGTAAATGATCTTTAAGGGAATGAGCATTCGTAAATGTTTTGTTGCAAAGAGTACATGGACGCCTTTTCTCATCAGTGGTCGAGTGTGTACGTAGATGGAGTGATAAAGTTCCATTGAGTGCAAAGGATTTTCCACACACTGTGCACTTGTACGGTTTTTCACCAGAGTGAGTACGGACGTGACGGACCAAGTCATTTTCATTTTTAAATATTTTTGAACAGAGTCCACACTTGAATGATTTTGATTTGGACGTTATTTTATGCATTTCTATGGCTCCCTCGGATTTACGTTCCATATAGATATAGACTCCAGCCCAGGCAAATGTTCTAGTTCAATTTTTACACTCGATCGTCCACAATTCCGTTTTGCAATCTCAGTCCTCGTCTCTTTTTGTATAAGTTGAGGAGTTGAGGGAAAGGAGTAAAACTTGTGGACAAAAACGTTAGTTAGGTTAGGTCAATTGATTTTATGTACGAAATTATAGAATTTAACAAGGTTGTGCGAAGCACGAAGGCCCGAAATACTGAGTACCTGAGTTCAGTTTCAGAGGGTCAGTTTGGGTCCTGGGTTAAGACTAGAACAGGGGTGGTTACGTTTCACAAGGGAACTCTTCAACGTGCTATGTACAAAATTCATTTCATGTAATTTTGAATTATAGTTAATATCACTTTAGAAATTGAGTCTGTGTGATTGTAATAGTAACTATTTAATTCATTTATTTATCAACGTAACACGGCTTCCCACAAAATGGGCACTTACGCCGTGAATTCGGTGTAGATACATGACGATTTAACAATACAGACGAGATACGAAGATATAATTAAGAATACAGTATTGCAGTAAAACAATCTTACACTATTAACCTTTTAGCCTCCTCAATTATTACACCCTGCTATAATTAACACACGTAATCTGTCACGGGCTTTTTAAAACAGTTCAGTGAGCACTTTTTGTCAAAATCTAACTTGTTCCAGAAGAAAGCACCAGCAAACGAAACAGATTTTCTTCCAGCTTCAGTCATATTTCGACCAATTTACATTAGTTACATTTTGAAAATAGTTTACTCAAGTCGGTAGTTTTGCCTTTAGCAGGATAAGGAGGGTAAAAGAAGATCCCTTGTGGAAGAGTCTGGTCTGGCTCTCTGGCTGGTAGGGCACTTATAAATAGAAATACAAAAAATTGCCTCATTTCAATTTCAATGTATTGACGTTTTCCTCCACAACCAAAGAACTCCTCTGGTCCAGATGGTATTCAATACATCCATACATTCAAAGTTTATGGCCACGTTGATACAAACACAAACCTAAAAGGATATTTTGAGGATATGATGCTGGTATTTAAAAATTTCTATTCAAAAAATTGCCATTAATTTTGAACAGGTCGATTCTGCCCATGGCCTTGTCAATTGAGTACTTGGTGCCTGAGCTCCAGGTACTCCTCATCATCCTCATTATCAAACGCAACCTCTGAAAGAGATAATCTGGTGTCGTCTTTATAATTGCATTTGTTTAAACCTGGCGCGCTGAGCCAAGAAGTTTGAACTCATTTTGTCTGTATCGCATCTCGTTCTCTTTTAATATCTCTTTCTCCTGAAATTAAATAAAATTAATTATTTAACGTCACGTATTCCAGAGGAGCAACAAAGTTAAGGAAAATAATGATATTCAAATTTAAATGTATTACTTAAAATAGATCTACGCGACATGTTCACTTCAAATTCAGTCGTCGAATCTTTTTTTGAAGTTCAATGGAATTTATTAGAGATGTATTTTTGTAATTTAAAAAACATCCGGGATGGGAGCACCACCACAAGAGACTGGTTCTCATCCCGGTGAAGATAATTCAAGCATGCGAGGGCCTACTTTCGATGACCTTAGTTTTTGACGATATTTGTCAGTGTCATTTTCCAAAGACCTCTCTTTGGAAAATGGCAATGACAAAAATCGTTTTTGGACAGGGTATCCTTGATTTAAATCAACTGATTTTTTTAGGAAATGACGCAATAGATAAAAATAAAACAACAGCTACGATCTTGTTTTTCCACTGAAAACTAAGAATTCACTTTGACTTTGCTATTTTTGAATAACCCCCCTTCCGCGTAGTTTTAAATTGAAAAAATCATGATTTAAATTAAAAAAATCTTGATTTTTATAGGTCCCAAAAGAAATAAAAAAAAATTGATTTTAATCAAAAAAATCGGATTTTTATTCGTTCAGTCTCCGATCCCCATGTCACTTTGTCAGTCAAAAGTAACTGTAATTAATTACATTAAATAATATAATCAAGAATGGTTTGTGCTTGTTATTAATTTCTTTCACAAATTGGGTTAAAATTTGTAATTTGTGAATAAACATATTTTCAACGTAATAGATCCACGATTGACGTAATTAATGAATCATTCTCACCTGTTGCAGACTTTCACAATCGCGAACTGTTTAGTGTTAAAATCAAAACACTTGTGATGCATACCGCTTTACAAAACTTGACCTTGGATATACTTTGGTCAAAGTTTAAACATTACATCCTTTCCACAGATTTATTATTCAATTCAGCGACTGACAAATATTTACTCATAACCGCTACAGATTATTCATTTATTGTCCCGCCCCATCAAACACCTACGCAAATCTGGTCGAAGACGGATATGGATTGAGTATATAATGAGTCCTCCGACATATGCCAGGTATCCAACACTCAATCACCTGTGGTATTACCCGAACACTCAACATTTCAAAAAAATCCAAATAAATTCAATCAAAATGTCCAGACTAACACTCGTAGTAATTGCTATCACTCTATCATGCTATATTGCCCGAATTTCTGCTCAAGCGGATCAAGAGCAACCTTTCATGAACTGTGATCATCCCAAACGGGGAACGGCGCCTGGAGCTGGAATCCCCGGTACACCAATCTGGACTGCGTTTTGGGCTTGTTTCAAACAATACATGTGTTGAATAAAAATGGCGTTCCTCTTGGTTTCCAACACCCGTCAACGAAAGGTCACTGTTATGTTAAGTTCAACTGTTGAATCAACTGAAAACTCCTACCCGGCAGTAATTCTTGATTCGATTGTGCCTCTTTACTGTGATTGGTCTGATTTGTTTTATATTATGTGACTCACTATTGACTCAAAAGGGGTGTGTGCCTAATGAGAATGGTGGATCAGAAGAGTGGATCACTGGTTGTGTGAATGAATTATTTGACTTCCTTTCTTTGCTACTGAAATATGTGAATCACTGGAAAAATCACTTTGGAAATTCCACCTACAGGGAGGCTGTGAAAACACTGATAAATACCTACGGTGAAACTCGGTGTGCCTAATCAATGATTATATTCGGTACACCACTGCGCTGAGAATTCACTAATGATATTTGTATATTTTATTATCAGTATTATTTGTTGCTCACAATAGTCTTGGATTTTATCATAAACGTCAATTAAATAGTTTAGTCCTGTCTCAAGTTTTTCACATGTAGGTAAGAATTCGTCAGCAGCATCAAAACCTTGCGTTATTTTTTTAATGTTTGATTTGAAATCTTTGAGTATGTCAAGAATCTTCCAATTACTCATCACCAACCCAACTTTTGACCTCCCACCCAAGTCCTTTTCAAATTCTTTAATATCATTTTGCATACTTGTAATCACAGGGATAGCTACACTAAAAATATTGTCTTCGTATTGATTCAGTTTTTTGATTTTTTCTTCAGATTTTAAAATAGCCTCATTAAGCGTCTCAACTTTTTTCTGATCGTTTTTTACATTGCTGTAAAACTCTATAGAAAATTCAGATATCTTTGTTAGTTTTTTAATGTAGTCTAATGCGGTCAATGCCTTTTCAATCTTTGTTTTCGTGTTCGGGTCTGGACTTGAGTCTTTACGTAGTTGAATTTCCTTTGACGTTATTATTTTCTCAAATTCCATTTGCAATAGTTTTATATCTTTTCCTTTGTTTTGTTTAACTTTTTGAAGATTTTCTTTCAGTAAGGTTAATTTTTCAGCTACATCTTTAAATTTTTCTGGGAGTTCCTTTGCGGCTCTTGCCAACTTTCCAATTTGTTCAAATAATGCCTTAATTTTTTCTTGACCCTTCTGACCATCTTTCACCATCTTTCTGACCATCTTGACCTCGACCCCCTGACCCACCATTTGCAGATATGACGAGATTCTTAACATTTTCAAAATGGAGGCCAAATCCCAAGAAACTCCCACTAGTTCCTCCAGGTGTCCCTGGCACACCGTCCACCCCATTAGCTCCTTCGTACCCACCACTCATTCCTTTACTGGGAGAAGGGGCATTCCCAGACACTCCGTCTAAATTTATTTTCCTCGTACCATCTACATACCATTTTTGACTCATGATAACTACGTCTAACATTTGACCATGAACGTCTAAGTCTTCATTGAAAAAAATAGTATCCGTGGCCATTATTTGAAGTAATGCTAACTTTGGACATTTGTGACTCTTCATGGCAGCAATCGCTTCACTCAATTTGACAAAGTGACCAGAAACGGTTAACACGCTATTGCCAAAACATTTGATATCAATGGGTGTCGCGAGAGCAGAGTTTACAACTCCCTTAAATTCATCATACTTGACTGAGTCTAACTCTAAATTCTTTAAATTGGGAAAACCCCGAACAGACTCAAAAGGTTTAAATACATAATAATGCAATTTTTCTCCAGATTTGAATGGTTTAACATGAGATTTGTATTTCATGCCAGAATTTGCTTGAATTTCAAATTTGGAGAGCTCAGAGTACAAATCCATCAAAAATTGATACCAATTCTTAGAAGTATTTAATTCTTCATTAAAGTCTTTGAGTGGTTTCACCCATTCAAGTGTTCTTACTGTATTACTCTTTTCACTCACAAGATTCAAAAATCTTAAATAATCTCCTTGTGTAGAAATATTTTTATAAATGTACGCCGGAATATTTGCTTCTGTATTAATTTCAGACATGCTAAGGATTAGTTTCTCTTTAAATATGTCAAGAGTTTTTGACATAATTAATTCATCTGTTTTTTTAGTTAAAATTCTCATTTCGTCACTTAATTCACCTTTTATGTGTGCAATGTCATTTTTCTTTTTCATATCGTTTTATAAATTTGCCTGCAATTGTTTGCCGATTTCACTCACTGAATAAGAAATATGTCTATTAATTTCTTCTACTAAATCTTTCACATCATTCTTTGACTTTTCAGAAATTGAATACCCAAAATCACTATCAATTTTTGAGACGTACTTTCCATTTTTGTGTATTAAATCTAAAATATTCCTTTTACAGTCTTGGAGTAGCGAAATTTCCGTCAAAGGTCCAATTTTATTTGGCCTTCGAAAAATTCCAATTCTAAAATATTTCTCAGACGTCGATTTTTCTAAGAGAATGTTTAAAAATTTCAATTGAGCCGTTTGATCGGGTGAAAGTGAAGTTCTGACTTCGGTTAGAAATTCAACGATTCCATCAATAATGTCGCCATCAGACATGATTTTTCCAGTATCATCATAGTTAGACACTTTGGTAACGACTAAACCAATTGCGGATTTGAATTGGTCAATATTTCTGATTAATTGTGTAGCGTGATTCACTAAGAGCATGAAATCTTGTCTATCAACACCAATTCTTACTGAAGGATAACTTACAGTAAAAATTAGTTTAATTTTTCTTGCATGGTCTAAGACCATTTTTGTAAAGTATGTTGATGCAACATCAAAACTCGTTGAGCGAGTGTCACTAAAACCGGGGCAGTCATAAAAGTCTGCATTATTCTTAGAGTCAATGACTAATTCAGGGAATACAGTCTTGGACGTTATGGTTAAATTACTGATTTTCCCTTTTGTGTCAATAATAATGAAGTTCCCATCCTTTAATTTGACAGAGATTAAATTACTACCGTCGGATGCGATGAATTCTGTCAGTGTAGTCTTCCCACTTCCAGTGTTCCCAAGAATTAAAATGAAATCTTCTCGAGACTTGTCAAAATTGATTTTTATCTCTCCTTCCCTCAAGAGGTTAAAAGTGTCTTTGACTGTGTCCTGGGATTTTCCTATGGTTAGGGCTTGGGCTTCTGAATTGTCCGGCACCCCTGATAGTTTTCTCCACTCTGTAAAATAGCATTCGTTGTTTTGTTTTGGCTTGACGTAATTTTTTTTGGTTGACCACCTTATAAGGCTATCTAAAAAATACTCATAGATTTACGTTATATACGACACCACTACTCCCCTGATACCTTATCAGAGAAATGTACTCACAGCCAAATCTCTTTATGACGTACGACTACCCATTTTGCAAAAATAGCATGTTTTATACAGTCATTCCCCGCAAAATAAATACAGTCGATAAAACAAAATTATAGTTTACCTTCCTTGCTGCTAGCAAAAAGTTTGTCATCCACCGCTGATAAAATTCTCTCAGTTGAATCCTTGAAATACATAAAACAAACATCATTATTAATTTATTTTTGTATTCAATGTCTTCTAATAAAAATTGTCACGTACTAACATCGTTAGTGTTCCACGCTATCACCGATGTAGCAACTACCACAGCTCCAACCAGTAACGTCACGCAAATGGTGATGAGGATTGTTGTCTTCATTTTAATTTTTGTAATAGAACTGAGGTATCCACTCATCTAAATTATAAAATAATTCCAGTGTCATATTTTTGTTAATTGCATATCTAAAGCATAGCCCATAATCATGTATCATAATTATTCCGAACCAGCATTGCTCTTATGTCAACGTTTGATTTATATTCTCTTTCTTGCATACCGTTTCTCCATTGAGGAATTCATCATTACTCATAATGGAAGGATCACTCAGACTGTCGCCGAGGCCATTTGACGCTGGAATACTAATCGGCGTACTTCCATAGTCCGCAAATCCATGCAAATGTTTTTGTGGGTTTGGAATTAAATCCTGCCTTTCCCCCATTTCACACAACTACACTTCACGTGTAAATTAAGCAACAAGAGTTCACAAAATCTATACAAATCTACTTTCTCAAAATTCAGCGTTTGTGAAATCCACAATTTTATAGCCAACCGTAGTTGTGATTTGCGCGTTCACAAAATCCGTCGTTCAGTTTCAGTATAGAAATGCTATGTGAAACTCCTACTCACTCACAACGAGTCAATCAATGAATTTGTGACTTTTATCATCAAACTGTAGATAACTAATACTCCACAGGATGTGTACATTTTACGTAACAGGATATTCACGCATAACTAGTGAGTAATCAACCGATAGTAGGTATGAGATCATTAGGTAATGCGATGTGTACTGTGTTGAGTCATAATTTATTTATTCAACCAATTCATTCAACTATAAGTACAGTCAAGTCAAATCAACTTTCGAGAAAAAGTTATTGGTTTCAACTTGATTAGGAGCTTATGACCTTCTGAGTCGTCAATTGAACTGAGGACTAACCTTACACGCATTATGTAACTCCTTGGAATTTCTACTTTAATTTTATCATCTTCGTAACTACACATAACGTTGAGTTTCAACTCATATCAGACTCACATTCATTAATACGTGCATGGTTGTTGGGAGTCCAAATATAATAGTAGCGAATGCAAATTCCCCCCTATTATTATTATTACTATTGAGGGGATATTCATATGCGAGGAGTGAATAGTTATTAGCTCGTTCTATTCAAGTTAAACCGATACCTTCAGGTTCTAAATAGGTTTCACCAAAATACGGTTCAAGGCCCCCTCTGGAATTCGTCACATTTCGAATGATAGTATTTGTCCATTCATTAGCACTCTCACCACTATTCTGACATATTATTGTCATTTATGTGGATTCTCGCAACCTGAAAAGGGAGTGCCACGTCATGCCCAATTTGACTAAATTCGACAATCGTTTTCTAGGTTCACGGACAGGTACTACGAGTCAACGGATTCCTCCATGTACAAATCATGGCTACTGAAAATTTGAATTTGGGAAAGACAGTGGGTCCAACATAGTGTGTTCGACCTCCTGGAGGAACCCCATCACTTCCATGAATACAGCCTCTCTAGAGTCAAACACACTTACGAGCGAAAGACCAGGGAAGATAATTGACTTTTTCTATCCCGACTATGTCATTCCTCTCCGTCGCAAAGCACTCACCCAACTGCGTTCTGGTGAATGTCTTCTAACGAATTTAAATTAATCATCTGTTTCAATTGTAACGATTAGAATTAAAGCTAATGATCATTTCCTTTTTTGACTCAACATCAGGAGAAATCCTTGAGTCCTCTCTCGTCAGTCAGTACAGTACATGTCAGTATTTGCTTATACGTTCCATGTCACATTTATCCTCTGTCTCTACGAAGAATCTTGAGTTCAGTTAAACGTGTTCCTACTTTTTGGAAGTCAGATATAAAATATTTATGATGGAGCGGAAAATTTTTGTGAAGATGTTCTTGCTGTTTCTTACTCTCGCTCCAGCAGTGGTGCTAACTTCATCATTTGAAATTATATTTCCTGAACAAGTTGCTAAAACCCGCGGAGAGTCAGTTTCGATTATTGCAAATGAAAATCCAGAGACCTTTCAACAAGTTGACGGTGTGAGTACAGACTGGACAACAATTCTAGAAGAATATGAGGAATCAGATGAAGAGTGTGAACAAGGAACTAATTGGCACTGGAATTCCGGAATTGAAGAGTGCGTGCCAGACAAATGCAATTCTCTGAGTAAATATCACATAAGGGACTGTATTCATCATTACATTGCTTCCGGTTATCCCCCATATTCCTCCGTGGGTCCGTTGTGGTGGAAGAATCGGTAAATATAATTTTCTTAAGGTTAAGTTTGGACCAAGGTTCATTTTTACTTGATTTTTTTATTACCAACCAGGTCACCAATCGAGTTTGGGGGAACCATTCCGCCATCATTGAGACGACATCGCAGGCATAGACTAGGTTCACGACGCTCAGCTTAAAATCTAACGTCAATAAAGCATCCCATTCAACTTCGACCCAACTACTTGTACTGTTTTTTAAATCCTACATTGATTAGGAGCACTAATAATAAAAAAGGATACCATGTTAACACAACATGCATTTGTTTAAAGATTATTTCAGAATTATTTTATTTCGTATGGTTTTGATCACCAGCATGTCTATGATCATTATGCTGCGAGGGAATGGGGAGCAGAAACCAAGGTCATAGTTTTAATTCATGGCGGGGCATGGGGTGCAGAAGAATGAAATGGAGAGACACGTGCCATTTCTACAAGAGGCTTTCCCTGCACATCACGTCGTCAATATGGAGTACAGACTTGGTATGTTTCTTAATTAAGTCTAGTGAAATATATTTTCGGATTCTTAAAAACCAATTGGAATTAATTAATTACATGTCTGATTTTATGCATTCATGATTTTGTGTAAATGCCAAATATTTTTTTTTCGAAATTTTTCCTGAATTTACTGCAAAGTGTGTCTGGAAAGTTTGGTTGTGAAGTCACAAAATATCTCACGATAATTAATTCACAAGCGCACGACCTTTTGATTTCACATGAATATTCTCAAAATTTTATTTGTCACTTCTGGACTAAACACTTACAATTTATTTTTGGATTTAATTTTATAATTTCTGTTCAAATATTCATTCACTGGTTTACGCACGGCGGGGTTGAAGTTATGATTTCCACGACCAATCCAACGAACCGATAAATCAATCCGACCAATTTGACCGGTCCAGTTAAAATTGTTGTCAATATTCCAGACAATTTCACAGGCACAATTTGGTTTCCAATTGTTTGCTGAGCCATTGCTGCAATTCCTTCACTTCTCTCTGATTCACAACAACCTCTCCTTCTCGTACTCAACTATCAAATTTCTCCACAAGTGTCAATAGGCTTTCACGGGGAAAAAATTGTGAATTAATTTTGAATTCAGAATTTTGTTTGTTTGTTTGTGTACAAATGAGAGTTAGTGTTCTAACGTTAATTAATACGTAATGAGTGAGTGATGTTTTGGTTTTGCTTGTTCGGTTGCTCAACAGATAAGTTGCGCTCGTGCATGTAAGCCACTGTCATTGCTATTGCCAAACCTAACCCATTCCGAATTGTAAGTAGGAAAACCAGTTTGTCTTTTTTTTGCCAAGAGGTTTTAATACACAATAAATGTAAGAGTGCAGTGCACAGAAAAAAAAACTATACCCTTGGAAAAATACACAATTGCAGTACATGTGATTTCTTTATTAACATGTGTTGCGTAATGCACACACCGCACCGTCTAATGTTTGTCTGTCTGTCCGTCCGCTCTTACATATTTCATACTGAAAATTTTGACGGAATTTTGAGGGAATGTACACGAGGTCACAAACATGAGCAAGTGTTAATAAGACCTTGCGATGTGACCTCGGACCCAAGTCATCAGATGTTAAAAAATTTAAACGTTGCCCAACATGGTCTGGGGAGCGAAGGGTGGAACAGTTGAAGTTAAGTGTGAATTGTGTTCACGACCTTCAGCTATTTCTTTAAGTCCCAGGTCATGCTGACCACATTCTGAAACTCCTTCTGCTGCTGATATTTAAAATAATTAAATATCTAACTTAATTCAATGTGTTTTTTTTAATTAATACCCCAAACTCGGGTAACTTTAATAATGCGCTTAAATACTGTGTTAAAATTAACTCACAAATAAAATGTTTTCAATCTTATCCATATTTATTAATTGTTGTTTATGGCTAACATATACTTGTAATTATTGTCATTAATTAACGGTAGTGAAAGCCAAATTTGGAAAGTGAAGTCAACCACTGTTTTAATTTTAATCTAACCAACATTATTTATTCAGTAACATTTTGATTTTACCTGTTTCGTCCTCAAGTAAAGAATCGAGGGACTGAGTCCAATTATCCCATGAATGTTCAGTGTCCGACATATTTCAAATTTTTCAATTCATCCTGAAGCTAATTTGGTAGAACGTGGCGTGAACATAAAGATAGTCTTTATTTTTTTATTTAATAACTGTTAGGGAATTTAGCCGATTTCCTACTTTCTCTCACTTCCCACACCTACACTTACATATCCAAACTTTCACCACTACTTTCACCACTCAAAATTGTAACCGCTTGTAAACCGCTACACTATTTGATCAAAATAAAAA
>JAQGCB010001609.1:0-13828 GCA_034698835.1 Protaphorura tricampata
TGTAGCATCTCTAACTGTGAAAATTACATCGCGAATTCCAGGAAATAAATTGCGTACTCTTTATATTAATATAGGGACTGTATCCAACACTTCAACTCGGATCGAGTTTGTGTCCTTCCATAAACTCGTGCGTACAACATTCTTTCTGGTAGAGATTGAAATCTTTGGTCAATAGGTCATGCAATACACATGCAAGGATACATATGCTACAACTCGTCGCCTCAGTTGACGCCTTGACGCACAGAACTCTTCAATCGTCAACACTGACGCTAATGTACAGTTGACGACTTATTTTATTATAATTATTTTCATTTACAGTTTCATTAATTAGTTGAATTTTAACTTCAAAAGGTTTGGCATGGAGCTGATCTCAGGAACAGAAGTCCTAGTTTTAATTATTATAGTATTTTTAGCAAATGGAATCGAGTGTCATGGTCGTCTGTGGGATCCTCCAAGTAGGTCAACTCTTTGGAGACTCGAGGAATTTATCAGCTTGAATCCCCCAAGAAATTACGATGACAATGGTCTAAATTGTGGTGGCTTTTTCGTACGTATTTACTAAAGTATTTCACAGAACTGATAACGATACTTTTAATCCGATTATCGCACCCAAATTTGTTTAGGTGCAACATAGTGTTCACGGCCGAAAGTGTGGAGAATGTGGGGATTCGTTCGGTGATCCAAGGCCGAGGGCTAACGAATCTGGAGGCAAATATGGTCGTGGAATCGTTGTTAGAAACTATACAGCTGGTTCTGTGAGTATAAAGCACTTTTTAACTATTTTAAGTCGTAAATGAATTTTTAACGGTACTTTCTCCCCAGGAAATACCAGTTTTTGTTGAGCTCACCGCAAATCATAAAGGTCATTTTGAGTTTCGACTGTGTCCGAATGTTGGGCCGAGTTTGCCTGAAACTCAGGATTGTTTCGATAACTATATTTTGCCTTTCGCAAACGGTACAACCAAATATACTGTACGTAGCGGAATTCGAAATTTTAACTTTACAGTCAAATTACCAGAAGGTGTTCGATGCTCGAATTGTGTATTACAGTGGAATTACAGAGCAGGTGAGGACATTCAAAAGAAAAAATAACACAGACTTTACAACATCGTCACTATTAAATAGTCCACCTTATTTTCAGGAAATAATTGGGGCACATGTGAAAACGGACAAGGGGCAGTTGGGTGTGGACCTCAGGAGACATTTCGTGGTTGCTCCGATATTGCTATTAAATAATAATGTTCCCTATGTGTAGAATAAAATAAAAATTACAATACGTACTGATCTCGACGATCTGACTATGATTATGTGCACATTTCCATTTTATTCAGTCTTTCCCATGGATGCATGTGTGTATCATGTATCTTTCAAAGCACACTTTATGTAGAACGGTGTCTCTAGTTCAACTAGGCATACTGAAATCATTTAAACCATAAAAGTAAAACAAGCGAGAAACACGACAGTACAAAACACGCACATGAGACCAAGATCATGTATGTATCTCATCCGTCGAATTAAGGGTCAATAATTATATGCAGGTCGAAATATATCTTTACTGTAGGGAAATGTCATCCAGTCGGAATGACACAATTTCATGAAGCTGAACATTCAAATTAAATGCCGCTAATTGGGCAGAGTAAGTAATTGTAATTTGTTGCTCATCGCACTCAAGACACTCAAGAGCAGGAAGCGACAAAGATCAGTTATATCTTCAAGACGCTTCTTTGACTTCTGAGATGGTCAAGTAAAGTGTTGGCAGTGTTCATTTTATAATGATTGTTTTAAGTTTATCAATAATATTTCTTGGTGCTATTGGCTTTACATCAGGAGACAAACATCACATCGGGTCTGTTTTATTTTCTGGTTTTAAGAATTTTATCGGCATATTCGAAAGATAAATACAAATTCAGTGAACTGTTTTTTTTTAACTAACTGGTATCTGGCAGAATTTCAATTTCTATACTGTGTTTTACTTTCTCAATTCGTGAACGGGTATCATCCGAATCGTAACAAATAATTATTTTAAAATTGAACAGGCCGAGTCGGGGTGATCATTATAGTTCATACCAGCCTGCACATAGTTATCATCCTCCACCAAGTCATGGCAGCGGATTAGGGTCATTCTTTGACATTGCCCTTACCGGTTTGGCATTTTTATCCTTTGGAACCTTTCTCCTCAACTTACTCATGAATGCTCTCTTCGTAAGTTTGTCCAATTCCCGAAGTATCCACCGATTCTGCATTTTTATTACAAAACCGATTATTTCTGTACAGGGAGCAGGATTTGTGACTGGGACAATTTTGCCAACGACCACGGGGACTGGTATTATAACCATGACGGGAATTACGACAGCCACAGGTGGCATTACTGTTAGAGATGCGAGCAAGAGGACAGGAAAAACAGGTATTTGATTAAAATATACGATGAACACCCTATTGAATCGCGTCTACTACATCATAATCTGTAATACGAAATCTTTGGGAATTATTATTGGAAATGTCCCGAATTGCGTAATAGTAAAAGTTCTATTTAGTGTCATTTGCTTCCGTTACTACAAGTGTAAAAAATTCTAATTGTGTACTAAATATTAAATTCTCTATTACTCTGTCTTCCTAACAGAGGATGATCCCAGTAAAATTGATTCTAGTATTTGAGGTGGGTATAATTTTTATCTGATTCAAAGGGTCATGCTACAGGCAACGGTTTCCGAGCAGTCAGTCTAATATTTGAAACCCATTAGTTCTTCCTCATATGTTGGCTCGTTAAATTTTTCGCCTGCTTCTTCGTAGAGAAAGGGACAGAGTCATAATTCTAGAATCGCCCTTTTCCTATCATCGTAAATTGTGATGTGTTCTCAATTTCGACGTACAATTTTCCGTGTGTTTTATTGACAGGAAGAGGAAAGCGTGACACATTTGACCTGGCGTTGGATCCTGTTTCGTCAGCAGACAGCATCGCTGCTTTGGTTTTGAAGTCTATCGATGCAATGACAAAAGAGCACGAGTGTGTCCAAAAAGTATTTTGTGATGGAAATAAAGAGGCACGGCTAGTTGGACATGGATTTCAGTATCTTATGCCAGCGTACAGGTTAGTGCTACAGAATTGGGCCGATTTAAGAGATTTTAATATTTGTTGGCCCTTTTGTCTTACACGTCAAAGCCAAATTAGCAACCTCATTCAAATACTATATTACAATTTTTCTTATTTGAAATGATTCCAGTTTTATAAAACTTATGAACCTCATGAATGAATTTGGTTTTAAAACTTGTTTGTAATTTTACAGCTTGGGAGCAACTTATATTGGACAGAAATTTGGGTTGCACAGAAATATCTCGAATCACATCAATGCAATTTTTCATGGCATGCAACAATCGAATTGCCAGTCACATTTCCCACAGTGCTAACAACGTATGTGGTATAAGCGTTTACAATAAATAAATGATATATTAATGCATGAGATTATATTTATGCCAAAATGATAATGTTTTACATCCCATGGTAAAGTCATTTTAGTCAAATGTGGTTTGGTCGATCTCCCTCGGAATATTAATGTGATGCGTAAGCGTGAACGAAACTCTGTAAGCATTTGCCTATTCGGGCTCTGAGCCAAGCAGAGCAAATAGTAAAGAAGTTCGTCAAATTTTGTGCTCTTTGAGAAGCTTATCTCAGCAACTCTACTACAGTTATAACTTTTCAAATATATTAAGTTCGTTCCGCAGATGATGAGTCGTCGTGAATTTCCTTCTACATGAACTGATGATATTCGACTGATTAGTCGTTAACTGTTGTAAAGAAACTGTGAGAATAGTTTAAAAATAATGTATCCAACAGCCCAGTAATTTATTGTGTCCGGATCATGGTTGGTGTTGGATTTATTAGAAATTACTATTTGTGTCCTAAATAAAAGTAAATGATAAAACATATTTAGTTGAAGAGAAATAAACTTTATTCAATGAGATAGACTCTACAAGGCAATCACGACAGTCAGACTCACAGGGCATCACATGCAACGTAAATGGAACCTAAATAGTATTGAAATATGCAATTTTAATGAAGACCAGAATAATTGCTATTGTCCGCGCCCGATAAATGCGTATATGATAGGGATTCAAAAACAAAATCACAGGCCCGATATGCACTGTTCCGCCTTCATATGACCAGCTGAACGCACACTGTATTCTCATATAGTTTAATGACTCAATTGAATTTTCAAGACAAATAGATACAGTACGAAATTTTCAATTTTTCAAGCACACATTCCTTATAAGTTAAAGACTAGTACTCTTAAGTAAATCGGTCTTATGTAATATTATGTATTTCAGATGTGAACTACGACAGTGTAATTTAATTGAATAGACATATATTTCAATTTCATTGGACGTCATTGTATAAACATACTTAGGGACCAGTAGAAGCGCTCGAAGCTTATAGTTATTTAACGCGTAACATTATAAACGCAACCAAGCTATGTAATATAAAATTTAATTATATAACAAAATGAGAAAATAAAGCTATGAAAATCAATTCTTCTTTGATTAAAGCTCTTAAACCACCAACCAGACTATTCGTTGTGGAAGTGGTTTGAGTTTACCGAACTTCTCAGTCACCATATAATTTAATTCTTCTTATACAATCCATCCATACAACATGGTTTCAGCTCTGATTACCACAACCATTAAATATAATGAGTTTTAATGACACACACGCAATACCACGCCAAATCACACGCTCACTCAAAATTAACAGTCTAGTAATTTCTCCTGATTTCTCTTAAAAGTACACTAATGTTCAATAGTAGGCGACTAATTTTAGTATCAAGGTGCTCAAAATAAACATCACGAGATAAATAATGTAAATTAGTATCAAATGTATAACAAAGACTAATAACTAGGTATACTATATTTCCAGAATTGGAATGCTGACTCGTCAAAATTAATAGAAAACATATTGTATGCTTGTTCGCATTAATGACTTGCTTCCCACAAAGAACTCGCTATTATTCGTAGTACTATTAATTAAAATGATGAAACTGAACCGAACGCAATATCATATTGTTAGCGAGTAGTAAATAAAAAATAAATATTATGCAAGTCCAAGATGTGAGAGTCATGCCAAAAAAAGTCAAGCAACAAAGGAAACGCGGTGTTCTTTCGAATTGGCTCACTCATAATTAACGTCTGACTGTGAATTCTACTTTGTGCGTCGTTAATCCTTAAGCTCCGATGATGGTTGACACATTTCTCCAGTCAACAGAACTCCATAAAGGTGCGAAACAAAATATGGTTTGTCCGATGAAGTCATCTTTTTTAACACGAATACTGCTGCGGTCATCTGGGAAGACAAATATAGTCAAAATATACTACTTTCACATCATTCAGACGTCAATTACATTGTATGTCATGTTTTCTGTACCATTAAGGAACTTCATGCTTCCGCTTTGGTTTTGAACTCCCCATTTTATTCCTTTGGAGAAGAAAAACCAGTTAGGAGCACAACTGACAAAAATCTCACTCGATCCCACTGGTTCCACGAATAGAGTCAAAATCTCCTTGGTCGGTGGAACGATTTCAAAGTTCGTATCTGCAAGTTACATATTGGAAATATTGATATAATTTTAATCTATCTCAGAAGAATGCCGTAGGTCGGGCTGATTTGCCTTCAATAATGTTACGTCTCAAATACATAACAAAATTGTGTACGTGTCTACTTGTTCTAAACCCTTACTCAATTTCTTGTCACCCTCTGATGATGTAAACATGACGTATTCGTTCTTTGCACTCGACCCCGAACATTGAACCAGTCCTCCAATTTCGGTCAAAGAATCGTAGGTTGAACATTTTTTTCCATTCTCAATTTTTTGTCTCGTCGTGAGAGAACCTCGTCTGCATGATCGAGTTCTGTTGCACTTTGGCCGGTTCTCCATATAACTCAATCGAATCCCACAGTCTGAAACTGACTCACATTTTTGATAACTCAGACTGGGAAATTCATTTGATGTATTTGAGCAGCAGATAAATGTATTTTTGCCGCTTAGTGAAAGTTGTAAATCTTGAACTTCTATGTAAAACAATTAGACGAATAATATTTCTAATAACCACCAATTCAGGTTTGAAAATACCAATTTTTAATTACCTGCCGGACCATTCGCTTGTGTGCTTGTTACATACTTTCCTACCTCCCCTAGATTACAAAGTAAAATTTTCTTAAAGTCTTACTTTGCTTATTAAGTAATAAAATCGTTCTCATAAACAATTTGCGTGTTGACGTTGTGGGAAATAATTTCACAGGCGAGGAGTCGTGAGTCGTGACTTCGCACACGTGAAATCAAATGGACTCTTCTATATGTTCATTACATTTAAGCTGCGGAATACAATGGCTAGGTAATTTAGTACTAAAAAATCCAGGTGCAAAACAAAATGTTATTTGACAAAAATTAATCATGCATTCTATGTGCCGATACTCACCTGCAATGTTAATGTCGAAGTAAGCGAGTAGTAGTTCAGGGTTAGCCAGACTCTGACAAGAATATTTTCCGAATTGACTGGCTTCCGTAAAAGAGAAGATTACTTTGGCTTCAAATATTTTTGAAAATTCATCCCCCAATTCATTCGATGAAAGTCTTGTCGTTGTAGCACGGACTTGCGGAGACTAATAAAATAAAATGAAATCTCGTTCAGTTTTTTTAATCGAATTTACAGGGTGGTTCATAGCCATTTCTAAGGCAATAAGAGCATTCTGCATAGAATGGTTGTAAATGAATGGATACAGCCTAGACCGCTGAAACATTATGAACCACCTCGCAGACTAAAATAATAAAATCAGAAAACTTACACCGAAACCAGAATACACCCATTGAATTGGGTAATCCGCTTTGCAAACCAATTGGTACGTTGTGTCTGTATAATAGCTGGGTTTCAACAAGGGAAGAGTAACTTTAGAATTTGGGACTTCACTAAAAACTTTCACTTTATCATATTTGAAATTCATTTGATAAGCTCCTATCTCCGGTTTCCCATTTTCAACTGGAGCCGCAAGTCCTACTGTGACTGTTATGCAAAAAGTAAGTAGAATTCCTAAGCCAGACATTTTACTTTTGTGGTTAAACAATATTAAAATTATTTTAAACAATGAAATAATGGTAGATTCGTTAGGTGCAATCACAACGAGATGCTTCGAATGAATGGGACTCAAAGTGAATGATCACCCGTTATTTAAAATTACTCCAACCCATCCAAATACAATCGTGGAGTAATGAGCAGGTGTGTGGAGTAGTGTGCAGAGCGTATGTATAGTACAGGTAAGTTGCAAAAACTTTACCAAGTTAAAAATCCGCGAGTAATGACGTAAAGGTATATCTTCTTTATATTTTCCGCAGTTGTTAAAGTAAGGTCAGCTCTTACTTCCTTACAGTGTGGTTCATAACCATCTGCAACCGAATATTCATATATGTTCCGGAAAAAAAGTGGGATATACATTCTGCAAACAATGCAAATACAGACCACGATCGCCACTGGGCACATGCTAGCAGTTTGATTGTAATTCTGAATAGTTTGCCAAATCCGTTCCCTTTAAAATTTGTATCTCACTACTCTTAGTTCATCAACTGTCCGGAAAAATATGTGGAACCATCTGTTTAGGTGTTTGTGCATTGTATATCCGGACTGTCATGAATGAATGGATAAAATAGTAAAATACACACCATAATCATTTTTATCTATGAATTGGAATAATCTCATGTTAAATCAGCTCATGTCTACTAATAATTAACGTCATTTCTGTATAGTTGCAACTTTTACCTTAGCTGTCTCTGACAAGGAACTGCTGTTCACATGAGAACAAAATCGACTCAAAATCATGTGCCCGAGCCCAAGTAAATAGTACAGCATTAACAGCGTAAATATTTGCCAAATAATATTTCTATTTACCACTAGAAATATTCCATACATCCGAATTATGATTGGTCGAGTATATGCAACAACTCTACAAAGTGCCAATACAAAATTGATTACGCCGAGGAAGCCTTTGGAATCGTGATTAACATTTTTTTACCAGGACCTCAGTTTTACATAAAAGTGTTATCCCATTCTAAGTCGAATGAACACAACTCATAAGTTGTTGAGTGAGGCATCAACAATTTAAGCATGCCTGCCTAACAGAGGTTCTGCCGAATAACACTTTCGGAGCCGCAGAACACTTGTTCACATCCAAATATTCCATTATAATTGTCGAGTGTTTTATTAATTAGCATAGTCAACACTAATTTATGGGTGGGGTAAGGAACACGGGGTTTTCGTCCGGATATTTATTGGCAACCGGTATGCATTGGCACTTAAAATAACCACACATGTAATGTTGATATCCTTGAGTGACTAATCTTCTGCAACGCAGTGTATGGTTCAGATTTACTATATGTGTAATAACATCCGATTACCTGTCATCCGTTCAGAGTTCACTCATGGAAAGTTAACGTGACGTAGTTGACTCATTTTACGTATCTTCGCTGGAATAAATGACTTACTCAATTTAACTAATTAGACTTACGTAATAGTGAAAGCTGGAATTATCGCTCATAGTGTTTACCCTGTACCATCGTTTAATGTATAAATAGACAAATAAAGTATTACATTACAAGGAACCGGAATTATTTCATACATCTCATGATAATGACTCACCTCTTTCCGGAAATTGTAAGCTTTAGTAGTTGACTTTAGCTGAAACTTTATTTGATGAATCTTTCGAGAAGTGTCAGGTGTCATTTGCGGGTAAATGTACATACATGCACATATATGTTACCATCATTACATAGTTTTGTGAGGACCTTTCGTAAACTCTCTGTAGCCATTTCAAATCACAGTTTCATACAACCGGAGAGTTGATAGGGTTGTTGAATGAGCTCTGACGAAAATTCGTAAATAAAATGCGTTCATCTGTATTATCTCTGTTGTTGCAAGTATCCTTGTATATTTCCTACGGTTCGAGGCTTCAGGTTGTAGTTGGTTTAACTAAACACACCTGAACACATTTTGCCTCTACAAATGAAAATCAACTTCGAGTCAATTAGCCTACGCGGACGGTTAAATTTTTAAGGTGGATTTAGTTTAGTGGGAAAAGTATTAGATTGTAAGAAAGTTAAGTTTTATAGCGAAAAAGACTAATTCAATAAATTATACAAATGTGCATTTAAAGTATATTTTTAAGAGAAAGTTAGAAGTTAGTCGTCCTCGTCAGTGTCAGAAGGATAGTTCAGTGTCCGTTGCGAAAGGTTAGCGCACTCTGAATCTGTTCGAGATATTATCAAAAGAACATATTTTTTGTACTCATGTTTACATTATTACTTTTATAGTTGCGTCCGTTTTCCTCGGTAAACACAGCGCGTGTAAATAAATGCTAAAACTCCTTGAACTACTCATATTACCAACTCATTTCACTATTTAATTATTTCCCACAAGAAAGTGCACAATTTGATGGTGATAAAAACGAAAGTAAACTAACAGTTAGTTCTCTCACGCTCCCCTCTCTACTTTTCAAAATCAAATAACTACAATCAGATATAACTGAATCACATATTTTTATAATAGCTTTATTAAACCCGACAAATTGACAGAATTTATTAGCTTGTCGTGATCCGTATTTACATTCCAAACTCAATTCTTCCCATCGACCTAAACCTTACAATGTCTAATATTATAAACAAAAGAAATAAATCTAAATAACGTACAATCGAAACTGTACAGGTTACCTAAGGACATGGTACATAATTTAGCCTAAGATTAAAATCTTCTAAAAACCGCAGGTCTATCAACTGTAAAGCACTAAATTTCGGGTGAACCCCAAGATTAATTCAATACAATACAAAACGAAATGACCAATTTTGCCTCTGTTATAATTTGGTATTTTCACTGTCAGACTCAAGTACAACAGTCGTTTCCGATGCTTTCATCTTCATCGCTTCTTCATAAGAGGGTGGAAGATCATTCTCAGGTTCATAATGAGAATTGAGTTGTGGATGCATATTTCTACCATTGAGCCATGGGAAGAGGTCAAATCGACTATTTCCACTTCCACTAAAAAAGTGAGACGCTCCTATGCCTAAATCTAAGAATCCTGGAGGGAGTCGTACAAATTGACTACCAGACCGAGAACTACGTAAAAGTGAATTCCGAGCTAAAACAGGAGACAATTCCCGTGGGGGTAATTGGAAGATTTCATCATCACGATCACGATCACGATTATTGAAAGTTAAAACAGTGGTCGTGTTTCTATGCACAATGGTTGAACTTCTGGGAGGTAATGGTGGCGGGGGTGGCGATCTCGGTTCATTTCCATCGTTTAATGTGACGGAATCATCAGCAGAAAATCTTCTACTGAAGGTTACCCGGGGTTGATTGTGTACTTCTGGAATTTGTCTCTCCATACGTTCCATTCGTAGATTTATTCTCTCAGCATTTCCGGTTATGCGAGTTACAAACGGTTGTCTTCGTTGGATTGTATAACCTTGACCTATGTAAATTAAAGAAATTTTGTTCTCAATTAGTTCATGCTAATGGAAATGGCCCGAAATCTTGTGTACCAGCATTTGGAATTATTTCCTCCAAACTACTCTGTTGATATTAGAGTAAAAGTCTTTCTTAAATTGAGTAAAGCAGGAATGTCATTTCTTTTACTGAAATATTAGTATTCTGGCTTATGAAGTAACTCTACAGTTGTCTCCGAATTTATAGTAAAGTGTAAATGTCTTAAAAATGCTGAATAAGCTCATATGTATTTGGTCAAATTCCTTTTGATAAATATTAATTCACTTACTTCTTGCGATTGTACAAATCGGAGCAGGTGCAGGTTGTCTTATCAATCGGTTTTTCTTCAAATGTAAATACTGGACAAGTTTGAATGAAATTAATCTTCCAGAATCGTAATATAGAGAATTATTAGTTAACAAGATAACAAAGTAACTTATACTTACAATTCCAGCAGAGAATACTCCAATGATAATGAGAATCGTGACAATGAATGCAACTAAGAAAACGGCCATAACCTGTGAAGAGTCTGTTTGAATCTTATTTAGGTCTAATAAAACTAATTGAAGAACTAGAAAGTTACAGAACACGGACGTTCCTTCCTAGTCTCGTTCACTACGTGTTTAATTTATCAGAAGGAGGAAAACCAAATAATAAATCTTATTGGACTATGACACGATACAGTATATTTTCCACTCTTGACCAAACCTTTTTCTATTTATTCTCAACTTCCTTTAAAATGTAATCATTAACACGTCACAACTCTGAAATTCCCGATAAATATATGTGACAAATTGTTCTTGGGTAATTTACATATTCCGCACAGTGCACAAGACTTTTCAAAACTACTCCGTATGAATATGTAATTATTACAAATGTAATTAAATATTGGGCTACGCTTTGCGTAGAGAATATAAAAAATGACAACAAAGGTTTAACAAGATCCTTAAAATTTGAATCTTTTATCATCTAGCTTTGGGGACTGCTCAATAGATTTGAATTTCATGTTAGCTTGGAAAATTTTGAAAGATCTTTCAAAGGGCCGAGAAACTCGACATTTTGACAATCATTAAGGCTTAGATCTACCATTTGTGTCCAAATGATCGGAATGAGCTTGTCACCTCCGCTAATTGAAAACTGGAATCACTCATGTTAATTAAAATACAAAGAGCACATCGTATTGAGCGTAGTATCCAAATATCATCTTCATTTGGTTCATCTTCATTTAGGGCTGACACTTGGAATATCAGCAACAGTCTTATCCTTTATAGCCTCTTCGTACGTAGGGGGTAAGTCCGAAGAATTCAATGAATTCGGGAAATAACATTCTCCTGGGTACAAATTGAACGGGTGTTCATTAGCATGTAAAAGGCCTCTTGTAGTGATAACCGATTCGGATGGACTATGTGGACTTGTTTGAGGATTCGTAGTAAACGAGATTCGACCAGCTGAAACAACGGACCCGGAGTTAGAATTTTGAGCAGACATTGTACGAGTCAGCGGTTGAATTGGCCAAGATGCTTGGTTGGTCCAGCTCGGAGTCGAAACAAACTGCAAAGGAGGGTCCGATCTTTGCAGTGCCGAAATTGCACCGTCACGCCGTTGATGTGACTGGCGATTTGTATTCCTATGTGGACAGTCCGACCGTCGCCCTTGAGTGTTTCTATTTAATCCTGTTTTATTTCAAAAGGTAATTAATATCTTAGGTTTGTAAAATCAGATATTGCAGTCATCACGATGATTACGGTATTATCTAAACTTTCAAAAGGACACCGGAGGGTCTTATGGGAATGAGACGGTCAGACGGATTTCACTCAAATTTTAATATTATGTATATGTTGTAGCCCTTGACCTGCTAGACAACTTTTGTGAAAGAACAATCATGAAAATTCTCACTGTTTCGAAAAGGCTGGCTTACAAAATATCATAATTTGATACAAATCGCTCTGACCGCTGACCGCGCCATTCCTATAAGACCCCCCCCCCGGTCGGTATCCTTTAACATATTTTCGAAAATTCATATGGTTCGCATTTTCAAGAGCATTCGTTGATAGCAAGACACAATCTCAGTTCATGTCCTCAATAAACAGTACCGGCATATTTAGGGTTCTCTGACATAGAATGAATGAAACTTTTAAGCACTAAACCAGACTCATAAGTGGTATTGAAAGAAAATGTAGTAAAAATACTTACCGTTCTGAATAACTCTTTTCCTGAAGAACGTGTAACAACATATGCAGGTGTACTGGAATAGAACAAAATCAGACCTTAAATTAATAAACTTGTATTGCTGAGTTACATACGAAAAATCTTTACAATTTTTTTCTTACGGCCAATCCACATCCAAGAAGTGCGAATAAAACGAGTAGAAAGAAGATTCCGTACAATTCTAGATCCATTGGTGTCGCCATTATTTATTTTGTGAAACGTAGAAAACCACTGATTAAAATCACGGTTAAAACAAAGAATCCTTTCAATCGACGACACTGTCATATGCTCAAAAGTGGTCAACGAATAATAACAAGTTCTATACTGAAAATACACAACTGGTTGTACTTGTACGACCATGTACGAAAGACGAGGTGTCTGGAATACTCTATTATACGTAGTGTAATGAACCGTTGCAGTTTAGATATAAAAAAAATTAACAAATCCTAGCCAAAAAAATCTAGACTATACATAAGTGAATCAGTACAGTTTATTAATGTTCTTCATATTGGACTAACTTCAAAGTATGTTATCTTTCTTAGACAACACAACATAACACGCTGTTGTTTTGTCTATACGTACGTAAGTGTAAAAGCCAAACCGCAATCGGAGAATGCTCGAGTACCAAGAAATACCCGAGTCAACATCAGCGACGTCGTCGTCGATGTGATGCTTGTAAATGTAATTGGAGAATTGTTTCAGTGTAAATGTAAGGTACTTTTATTTAATGTACGTAACCCTACATTAAACTATACGAGTGAGGCCTTGATTCGGCTAAAGAAATACAGTAGAACATGTTCACACTGCTGACGATCATTGTTGATTCGATTTGATTTAATATTCAATTGTGCCGGTTTAGGGCAAAAGTATTCATTATTAATAGTAATTAGGTTAACCGCACGGGTACAATGATCATTCATAGGGACAAACAAAAATTGAACTAAATGCAGCTCAAAACAGTACACCCGTACCCGGATTTTTGCAGGTTATGTTAGTTATGTACCCTCGAACATGATTTAATGTGTGTTTAGGGAATATTCTGTTTGGTCTAGGGTTGGTACCCGTCCTCTGTATATGTATGGCAAAATGTGTCATTTATTTAAAT
>JAQGCB010001610.1:0-13824 GCA_034698835.1 Protaphorura tricampata
AGAATAATCTAAAAATTATGATAATGTAACAGAAAGACTTTTCCATCTCCCGACCAAATTCTAAAAACCAAAGAGATATTTTAGCAGAGTGGAATTTTCCAATGTTAACATTTGTGAGCCAGATAGGCATATCCGATTGTAAAATATAAATATTAATGACGATTCCAGAAATGCTAAAGACGTCAAATTGTTGTCTGAACTTACTAACCAGTCGGAGAGTAGTATAGTAGAATAGAAATACATTAACAACAATCATTAGAGATATACCTGCAATGACAACTCCGCACCTGCACAGTTGTCATTTATTTTAACATTAACATATTCTGTATGAGTGTAATAATAAGTTTTATATTTTCAAGTCAAGTACTTGAAATCTTTTAAAAAAGTTAAATACAATTTACTTATTTCGATAATATGCAAATATTAGCATCGTAGTTCGTACGTCTAAATTACTAATACGGATTTTACAATTTAGTAATAGTCGCTGAGGCTTGTATAAATTTTACAAGATCCATTTTACATCATCTTCCTAATACCGAGCGCCGTCCCGTATAATTTTTTAAACTAAAACAAATCTCTACGATGCCAATATTTCCTTCAACTAAAACATTGCTAAGATTTCTTGAAAAAAAAAAACAATTCAGAATTAAACCCCGTTAACGCAGATTATGCTCAATTCAAATTGAAATATCAAAAGTTGAATTCTATATCAATTAACTGGATTTAATAAGTCTGGTCTTTGTGTATTCCTATTACTAGTAATCAGGAGTCACTATTGACGTTTCTTTCTACTTTTTTCCCTCCAACAAATAGACAAAATACGTCATACTCCTCTATTCTCTTATTAATGACTAATTTCAAAGAATAATGATGTTTATGTTACCACAACGCAGTTCCGCTCACATTCAAAATTTGGAATGGACGGATTTGGGGTTAGTACTCTCCTTTGAAATTCAGCCTCAACGTATGAATAGATACTACATGACTACACACTTCTTCACATTTTCTCCAGACTTTAATTAAACATTCAAATAATGAAAATCTTAAATAATTCATTTTAATTTTAATATAACAAGTAGTTATCATTAAATAATTTCTATTTAATTCTTAATTCTAGATGAAAGCCAAGTTCATTATGCTTCCAAGGTCAAAACAATTCATGGCTAGACCACAATCACTAACACAAATCAATGATCGAACTCATTATGTCAATCCTAACAATTGAATGTGTCACTGTCATTAGAAATATTAACATTTAATACGCAATATTCTCATATTACAATAACCGCATCAAAAAGAATCCTAGAATTATAATTCGTCCAATAAGTCAGAAATAGATATCTAAATATTTATCTACCTGCTAAAGTCAATTATGTCAATTCAAACTTTAACATAACAAGGGTGAAACCTCTTCGATAATAACATGCTATCTACCCAACCGAAGTCAAAAATAAAAATCTCACAAAACTGCCTTTAAAAAGCGGGATTAATCGAAACATCGCACATAACCTTCGTTTCGTGGAACCCGCCCTACCAAAAGCTTACGTCCCATTTAGTGGTCACCTTCTTCCTCCTCGGCGTCGTCGTCACCCATATCGGCGTCACTCATTCCGACTTGATATTTTTCATGTCCACTGTACTCTGCTTTCTGACCCGTAATAATAGTTTGGACCAGCCATTCAGGTTTCACAACAGGGATATCTCTATTATGTGCCATGTCTAGCATTTCAGCAGTACATGTTGCGTCCGTGACCAGTACTTCTGTATCCGTTGGAATTGCGGGCTCTAATTTATATTGAAATCAGTCAATTAGACATCATTGCCCTCCTAATCAGAAGAATTTATAATATAAAAATTCACATCTTATCTTACTTTTGCGCGACTTCATTGGTTTCAGTAAATTAGCTTGAGCTGCAATCAGGACAGGTTTCCAATAATTGTACAATTCCTCCGATTCCGCCGTTACATAAATACGGATGCCTTTGAGCGGTTTCTTCTGGTGAGCGGGAATGACGGCACCTTCTTCAAGACTCCAGCCAGAGTTTAATTCGAATGGCTTCCAGTCCACAATAGAATTCTAGTATAATACAAATGAATAGATTAATTATAGTAAACATGTCAGACGGAACTTGGATTTTAAGGAACCCATAAATTCAAACAAGCATTCGTAAAGTTATAATTATTATAATTTGCGTGTGGTGCACAACAATCGGTTGGATTACAATTATCCCGATATACGAAAATTGACCTTGGATGTCAATTTTGACTTGAAACCGTGGGATGGGATGTGGAGTATGAGAATTTTCGTATGCCACGTCAATTGCAAACCAACCGATTGTACGTGTAACGGTAGGTTGAGTTCCCTTGTCAAGATAGGGAACGTACCGACGGCTTCGGCATTGGTGGACTTACAGTTTACAATACAAGAGCAGAACTAACCTGTTTTAGGCATTCTCCAATCCACAGAGAAGACACGCAAGGAATACCAGCGGCGAGACAATAAATATATTTCACTGTTCGAGCATGGCTGTCAGAGATCAAAAAGATCTGTGACTTCCCCTTATTGCTTTCACGACCCACGAGGTTCACCACATTTCCACCTTTGTTCTCAATGGTTTCTCGATACTCGTCCTTATCATAGGTAACGAGTGGCCCTGAAGTTCCTGCAATACAAGAAATTCACCGATTAGAATTTAAATTTTCCCCAGCCATAACGTTTGTAATCAAGGGATTGAATTAAGCCAAAGAACTTACCACTGCTGGAAGGATCACCACCACCACTTGCTGTTAGGAAAAATTGCATCCCATGAAATAAGGGCTTCTCTTTGCCCTTTGCAATTTTCTTGGCTGATTCTATTAAAAAAATAAATGACCTTATTAAAAAACAAAACCACTACGAACTCTGACTCTGGATTTCTACTTATTCAGTAAAATCCGTTGGTAGGAGGTGAAAAAAATACCACCTGGTTAACACACTAAAACAAAAAGAAGACTTCTCGAATTTTAAAAAGTATTCGTTTATACGGTCCTTGTCAACACCTAATCTTGAGAGATTTCAACCGAACAGGCCATGCTAGTAATTCTGAAATACTAGCCTATTGATCAAGTTATGAATTTGAAATTCTGACTGATACACCTACACAACCAATGATTTTCTTTTGTATGATCTCTTTTTATTTTAGTATTACTAATTACTAGTATAGAATTAGAAAACAGTTCAAATCGTTTCGCCCTGACCCCCTCCAACAATTTGACACTTTTACCCGTAAAATTCTAACTCATATGTCAAACTCATACTCAGACTCAGACTACATCTAATTGACTCCTGACCATATTGCGAAGGCAGATTCCCTTTCCCTTTGCGTTTCTTTTCCTTTTTATCGTTTAAAATTAAAACAAAACCTGTTGTTGACGTTGACATTCGTCTCTTCATTCTGCCTCCTTATTTCGTTTACGTTTCCTAATAAAGTTGAGGTTTATTTGCCGTAGCGTTTTTCCCTCACGCTGCAAATCTCAACACACTTGACAGTTCAACTGTCCAACCCTGTCCAACTCGAATCCAAGCTCAACTTGAAAGCAAGAAAGCATTTAATTTGAATTTAAATAAAGCGGCCTTGCTTGGGGTTTGGATGAAAGTCGGACGGAGATTCGCCGAATTGGCAAATCCTGCTAGAGATAATGGAACCGGAATGAGCGCGCAAAATTCTTATGGGAAGGGAATACAGGGACGCATAGAGTAAGATAAACTTTCTCCTACAATCATGAAAGGTACATGTAATTATGTAATCTAAGATATCACAAATGAAGATGACCCACAGGGGCGGAAAAAGATTATCAGAGAGAGCGAGCACGAAAGAGTAACAAATTCTCAAAAATCTAACCTTTGCCAACACTTTTAGGAGTATCTTTAGCTGCTGTCGCTGTTGCTGATACATTTACAGAAGGCGTCTTTTGAAGTTTGGGCTCTGGTGTTTCGGTTACTGTCGATGGAATCGTTTTACTTTCAGATTTCCTAGTGTCATCACTGGCGTTAGACTCTGTTCCACTTGTGCCGGATCCTCTTCTTCCTCCTTGGCCGCTAGTCTTTTTCGGTGTAGGTGTAGGGGTCCAAGGAGCCAGTAGATGTTCATCCGCACTGCTGTAAATTTTAAGCACATTCATTTAGAGTAAAAGTTGCCCATGCCTCATACACCAACTACTTTTAAATTCAATATTGTAAATACCTAGCATCAAATGCATCGGCAATTAATTTGCGGATCTGGTCAGAAGGCGCTGGGGGTCCGACGCCAGCTCTTCGTCTGGGTCCCGTTACAATGTTATCTACAAAAACGGTAAGACGTAAACATATGGTTTAGTAATTAGTAAGAGAAGTGATTCATTCGATTCGAGTAACTAGAAAATGCCATTTTCAAAATCAAAACGTGATATCATAACACCAAAAAAATGCCAGTGCTGAAAATTAAATAGCCAAACGATGAATATCTTAGCATTCAAGGTTACAATAATATCAATAATTTTTGAATTTCCTCCTTCCTTCAGTCAAATATAAATATATTTAAATACATTTAAATACATTTCCCAGCCCCGATTTATCGAAACTTATTTATCATCACCTAAGTTCAGATCCGTTCTCTTGATGTTGTTAGTACTAGGAACTTGGTATTCTTTTCTGAGCTCCTTTGCATCCGTTTCTTTTAGGATGAGATTCCTACGGAAACAATTTATTCTACGTCCGTCAACGTCACTAACGACGGCATACTCAACCTTTTCAACCGGGTCCACACTAAAAGAAAAGACAATGTTTCAGTGTCGTTTCGTATTCAGAACATATTTTCAAAACATTTGGCAAAAGCCAACTCTCAACTCACAATCTTTGCCCAACGACGATTACTTCTTCCGGTTTGAAACAATCAGAAGGGCAGTACACTGTGCGAGTACCACGGCCAAGAATTTTTATGGGTAAGATGTGTGCCTCCGATGCTACATCCTCCATGTCATCCTCAAAATGAATGTACCAGGTATCATTCAATCCTTTCTTTGTGATCCGCCCGGAATAATAACTCTTGTCTCTCCAACGTGCAAATACAGGTTCATCTAAAATTAATAGAATTTATAAATATTAAATATACACGTCTGTCATGAAGATAGCAATAATCAACTACACAGCTACTCACCAACTTGAATTGCTCCCCAAAGAGTGGCAGACTGGACAAACCCAGGATCATTGAATTTCTCAACTTGCCCCTTAGCAGCACCTATTGCCTTTCGAGATGAACCACCCTTGGAACTTTGACCTTCCTTGCTATCCACTGGTTCGCGTTTTATCTTCTTACTAACATCCGGATCAAATTCCGAAGTCGACGCAGAGCTTGATGCAGTAGCGCTCAATTCCTCTGACTGGGACGACGGTGTCACATTCGTCAATGCACTTAAATTGGGTATGTCTGAGACGTCTGAGAACATTAGAGCACTCTTATCCGCCGAAATAGAAGTATCAATCTTAACAGCCTTCGCAGACTTTGCACTTCGTTTCGGGGTTGACTCTTCAGCAGGTGGATGCGGAACTGGTGTTTTAGCCACACTGACACTGACAGGTGTACTGGACACAGCTTTCCTACGACCAAGACCTCTCCCTTTCTCCGCCGGTTGATTACTTTTTCCAGTACTGGTATGATCGCCGCCATTAGTGACAGGCGTTTTACCGGTGTCTTGCGCCTTGTCTACCTTTGCCTTTTTTGTTGAATTATCACTGGAGCTTTTATTTTTGGGTTTGGACGTTTTATACTCAGTTATTCGGGTAGAAGAAAGTATTGGTTCCATATCTCCCTGTTTACGAGGAGGACGACTTGGCTGTTTCACTGGCAGCTTTTTTGGATCTTGCACTGAAAAGTAAAAAGTATTTCCAAATAAAAATATATGCAAAGTGACCAACTAAAAATTGTAACGTAAGAAATTATACCTCCTATTATACTTGGTCGACTAATCGCGGAGGCATCACTTGGACGTGGAATGGATGACCCCAAAGAAGTGGTTCTCGGTTTTTGTGGTGTATTCAAAAAATCAAATGTTCCAGACTCCGGAGATGATACATCAGCAGAATAGCCTGTGGATACAAATGATGGTAGTTCTACTTGAGAAGCTTTGAGAAAGGTCTTCATTGTCTCGTAGTCACATTTGTTTAGTCTATTCTTTGTCTCGTACATGAGTGACTTCGTTTTCCCATCATAGACTTGTATGGAGTATTCGACAGGGTGAGGTGACATTGATGACTATGAAAGTACAAAAAATCATATATTAGCAATGCCAGTAAAATCTAAAATGGTTCAAGGATGAAATATTTACGGATTATCTTAGAAATGGAGTAAAAGTACACTCACGATGTCCATGCTAGAAGAGTAATTGGCACTTCCTCCACTATTACTGTGACTGCTATTTTTTCTACTTTTAGAAGAGTCAGTCTTTCCTCTTCGACTAGACTCACCCTTTCCCTTATCACTTTTCTTTTTACTCTGCGAGCCGGAAGAACTACTTCCTGTGGTCCCTTCTGATGAGGCTCCACGAGGGGCACGCTCATCGACTACTTTCTGAATCGATTGCTCCCTCTCTGTTGAAGATCCTTTTTCGTGCTTATGCTTCTGTTGTTCGTGTCTAATGTGAGCAAAAAATTTGGATCCAGAATCTGAATCGGACTCGGATTTTGCCTCTTTGACAACTTTCACAGAGGAGTCTTCCGTCTTCAATGAAGTGTGTGAAGTGTCATCCACTTCCATAGGTGGTTCCTCAGTTTTTACAGAAAGACCTTCCACCTGAACGGGAACGGGAGGCTCTTCCACTTTAGGTGGTTCAACCGTGTTTTCTTCAGGTCCTTTCATAGGCTCAGGTATAGTAACAGCTTCCTCGACGCTGGTCGATAAATTTACATCACTCTCCGCACCAATTTGTACTCCATTATTATCACTGCTGTCATCCCTAAGTAATTGGTCTTCACTGATCACACCGAGTGACATCGGAACATCTGTGATGCCTCCTTGGGGAGGATACTTGGAAGGACTGTCGTCACCTGCACACAAAGGAGACATGACAGGATAACTGTCGGTCCTGGGTTTTTTCATTGGACTCTCAAAGGAGGTAATATCAGCACTGGTATCCATATCAGAGCCGTCGTTCTCCGGTGCTTTCCTTTTGTCCACATGTTTGTCTTCTTTATCCCGTGGAGTTGCTTCCGGGAAGTCTGGATCTGAGGGTACACCTGCTGGAGTAGGGCTTTGCCTCCTAAAAGTTTAAAAAATATGAAGTAATTTAAATAAACCATTTACCACTTTTAAAAACAACGTCCATACGTTTGATTAAAGAGGAGGATGAGGTCTGCCCAACAAAATTTGTTAGAGGAGTATCAGAGTGCGAAGTAAGAAGTACGAAGAAATAATTCAATAAAAAAAGATCCAGAACAACAATGATTTCTAAAGTTTCATACAAAATCCATTTTCGTTAGATGTTAAAGATTTGTCGTTGCAATTGATTTCTTGTAAATACTGATTCATTCTACCATACCCTACATGCCCTACAGTACAGCTGAAACTCAAACTGGATGCATGAATGCATGCCTTGTATGTAATGTAACTTTCTGTAATTAGTTTGCAAATTTTTCTACCGTAAGAATTCTTACTTAACCATCTAATCCGAACTAATCTAGACAGATCCAGTGATTCACTCTAGAATCTCGAATTGTAATTAGGATTTTACATGTGGCATCACACGTCTGCCATGTCCATAGTCCATGCCGTATGAATTGTGGACATGATGTTTGAGGCATAGGTAAGCACAGTCGATTGGTCACCTATTTGGAGAAGGTTCCAGTTCCAAATCATAACAAAAAAACTTGATGCAAATTCCAATTCGTATTTGCATTTGCATTGTGATCTTACCTAGTCAGAGTCAGACCATACTTGAATAAATTTGAATTCATTTTTGAGAACATTTTTTATGACACGTTACACGAAAAAATAATCTCGATTAAAATACTAAACTAAATTTAGCTGTTCCTGTTGATAAAGCCTCTGCATGATAGAATGAGGCGTCCGAACATTATGGAAGGAATGGAATGGAAAATTAAGGCTTATTGTGCATCTTCTTGAAGAAGCAGGTTCATACTTGTTTATTCCAAAAAAAATTAACCGCAAGGAACGAAAGATTCAATTAGTCCGTTGAGATCCGAATTGTAAATGCAAGCATATTTTGCGGACTTGAATAAAAACTAGAGACGTTTCAATTTCAATGTACGCTTAAGGACGTTATCCGTTCATCGTACAATCAATACGCATATTACATCCAAGGTAGTTATTTTTTCCGTGACAATTTTCCTTGTACGGATTATATATCATAACTCCTATTTATTTCAAATAATCTTAACACGGAGTTGTAAGTAAATTCAACTCAATGTTTTCCATCGTCGCTTCAAGACGTCATGCAACCGGATGCCTCAGCCTTACTCAGCAAAAATGTATTTACCGCATATAGAGCAAGTCTTTAGATTCTGAAGGAGTAATAATCGCACGATTCGCAATAATGAAGAGTATGTGTGAATGAATGATTACTCGACTTGATTTGGCGTTCACGTTATTATTTTGGCTGAGTGCCGTTATTGTACCCTAAATACCGAAGTGCAGGATGGTATGATTTACGTCCACCTCCCACATCCTAGAAAACCCTCCCTTTAGCTCCAGTCTCAAAACTGTAGATCAACAGGACAGGAGTGTTAAGTCATGTCCAAGTCCAAGTCCAGTCTAATTAATAGAAAGGAACTATGAGCACACAATTGAACAGCCATTTTTAAAGTTACAAGAGCCTGAGTGTGAAACTTTTAGCTGTTCTGGTGGGTCATAGAAGGGATAGGTTTGGAATATTAAAATAGGCCTGTCACTTCCGTGACCATACTAGGATACGAAAATAGTCTGCAATCTTACGTTTTGGCCTTCAATTATCATATTGCTAAACATTTGACACTATAGTTCATTTTATTGATTCAAAACACTGAGTTGAGCAGTGAGCAGCAGAGAATGCAATGGAATGCTCTCATTATAGTTTCAGTTTGGATTAAATAAAATTATTAGTAATATGAGATCAATGAGATGAGGTGAAAAGTTCGTAGATTTTATGAGCTTAAATATTTTTTAACTGACAGACTCTTCGTATGTTCAGTTGGGGGATACAACTTTTCATTTCGGACTGTACTCACTGTACTGAAATATATTCCAGACTTGCTCCACGTTTCCCATATACGTATTCTCTACCTCTAAACCGAGATGATCGTTGAACAGACCAAGTTAAGCTAAGTTGGAGGCTACTATTAAATAGTAAGTAATTAAATAGTAATTAAAAGTAAATTGTAAACTTACGGAGGAGTAGACTGTGAGTGTGAACTCATCATGTGTCGTATGTGATGAATTTCAGTGTCCAATTTTCTCGCGAAGCCGTCCGTCCCCCTTTCCTTTGATGACTTCTGGTTCAACGCCGCTTCTCAGTGGTTCCAGTGAACGAACAAATGTAATGAGACTTCCAATACCCTGTCTTTTCCAGATCACTGAAGAACAAGGAAGGAAACCTGAAAATAAGAAATACGTTAAAAATACACTAAAATCAAATTATTAATTAGATAATCATTCAGTACAATTGTCCACTAATCACGATTCCCAAAAATCGGTCTCGGACATTTCAAAATTGGTTAAATTCTAAATCTAACTCTCTTAGACAGTCCGACATGAAATTAATTCACATTTTCGTGACTGATATAAATTAAATTATATGACGCTACTGATCAAAGGTCAATTAAAATTACTCACCAAATTCCAAATTGTATATTTTTCCGTGACAAAAACAAAAAATGAGTGAGTGACCTTCAGGAGTCCTCACATGTCAGTCAATGTCTTGCCCCATCCACGTCATGCCAGTCCGGCCTTGAAATTTTGAATAATTTAATTTTTGGCGTTTTTCTTTTGACCAAAAAATTGAAGGCGGGTAATTTTTATTTATTATTTTTGCTTTGTGTTGAATGACGAAAATAGAATGATTGCGCCATAAACGGAGAAGCCAAGCATTTGAGAAGTGAAGGAAAAGGCGGTGGACCAATCCACATTGGAGGGCATCTGATTTTTATTATTCACAGATTTGGAGGCCCCACGCATGTGGATGTCCAAACACCGAGCGTGTTTCCCTTTAAAAGAATCCAAACATAATTCAATTCTAGACCGTTGAGGGGCATAACAGGAGTAGACACGAAATATTCGGACTCGGAGGTCCTAGAATTTTATACTTTTCTTGGAAAATGGGAGTTTGATGAAGAGGTCAAGAGGTGTGAGAAAGAGGTGTGAAGATTCTGAAGATACGATACTATAAGTTTTTTCACTGAAAATTGAAGGACGGATTATTTTTTGGTACACCGAATCGTCTATCGTCTTAAATAAAATAACATGGAAAAAGTAAAACCTTTATTTGAATGCTGACTTTGCTGACCATAAATCCGTATCATTGCTTACTTACAGGTTCAACACGATTACAATAAAATCATAATAGGTAGGTTAGTTAATTATAAACACGTTTTCCTTTCCGAGTTTCCTGGTGGTGCTTTATTAACTCCTATTCAACTGTTATTCTTATGATTAACAATTTAAGATGCCTATGCATGCACCTAATTCTAAATCGATAAAATACCTACAGGCTAAACTTTGAATCTTCTGCTTTTGTAGATTTCAAAGATTTCTGAATACAATAATGACAATAATACAAAGTTCTCTACATATCAATGTCTGTGAAAAATACGATTAGACACAAACTCCAATCTTGCTCTGCACTGTCTGCACTGCACTGCAGGCTGCAGCAGGTTATACGAAAGAACGAGAGAATGCAATAATGGGTGATCACAGTTTCACAGTGATCAGACATAAATACTGCGAATTTATAGCACATTTTCAAAAACGGTTCGTAAAATCAATATAAACCTTTAAAAAATGTTGGCTGATAGTATAGTAAGGTGAATCGGAAAATTGAAAACTTGGGCTAAAAAAGAACGCAAAACTCAATATTCTTCAAAAAGATGGTCAGAGACCTTCATAGACCCGTGTATGTATATCGAAGCCGGAAGCCGGGTCAGAAGGTTCCAATTTTAAATACAAGCCTGGGCTTCTGTTCGGTATTAGTATAATTCGCTATGCGTCGTATTTATTAAAGTGACCAAACAAAGTGACCAAAGTGACCATGTACCACCGCACCACCAAGACTAAAGCACACACACGTACTTACAACTTTGTGAGTAAGTAATGTGGTTATCGTAAGGTGGTCACAACTCACAAGCAAGGCACCTTGACCTTGACCACCCTATTCTCTCCCATAATAAATTATATTTTTGTGAAATACTATTCACTTTTCGTCATATTTTATCGTCTTTCGTTTTTGACACATAAATCGGTCCGGTGCATGTCGTTGTGTCTGTCTTGTGTCTTCCTCTATTTTGTTCATTTCAATGGGTTTTATTTCAATGGGTTTCATTTTATTGTGTCGAGTTGGAGACTCTGAAGCAGCGCCAAAACTCTAATTCAACTCAATTTAATTCTGCCGGTCCAATTTCTCAAGACAATATTTTGATTTTGGAAATAAGATAAAATTGTGAATTTATTTCTGTATTCGCTATTCCGCACAACAAGAGGGTTTAAATTACGGAATTTCAGCTGACACTTGACATTGACGGAAATATTGAAGATACAGTTGGTTTGGTTTAAAAATGGGTAAGGTTCGGTTTTGGCATTTGGTTCAATTGAAATTTGAAATTCGATCCATTTCTGGTTCTGGTGTTGGATATTTCTCTCTCATCACTGATCATTCTGATTTTCTGATATTTGACAGATTTGTAGTTTTGTCTAAATATGATATGACAGTATTTCAACGATCTTTAAGAACCCTATTTATTAGAATATCTGGAATAAATGTACAAAGTGCCATGCCGGGTTCAATTTTAAAGAAAGATCGAAAGATGCACACATTTCATATAGGAGATGATATAATATTTTCATTTCGTATTTTCTTATCCATTTTTAGCTTTATCAAATGGAATGTCGAGTGTCGTAGCCTTCGTGCTGTCAATGGCAGTGTTTTCCGGAATGCAAGTTTATCGTCACCAGTTGGCCTCATCCGGACCCCTGACAGTATTGGGTGGTGGACTCGGCGCGACACTTTTCTTGTTCATACTTTCGGTTAGCAAAAGTTAATTAGAATCCTAATAAGTTACCATTTTCTTAAATGTCTGCTAACTCTGAAATTACCTTTTCAGGCCGTGGGTAACTTGGAGCTAGTTTTATTTGGCAAAGGATTTCAGACGGGCTTATTCCCTGAAGGTAACAAAACAATCGTATTTTTCATATACAGTGAAACCTGTCGTCATTTCCAAGTGACAGATATTAAGTTAATTGAAGTTGAGAATCTTTTATGACTGAAGGTTATTTTTTCCCAAAGAAATTGACCCCCATTCAATCATAAATTTTCCATTTAACTGTAGAGTTGATTGAACTACTCTCTCTTAGATAAATTATTTAGCCCTAACTTTGTTTTAGGCCTAGGCATCGGCATTTCGGTTTCACTATAACCCTAGCTAACCGATAGCAGTTTGTACTGGAATTGGTACTTGTCACTTGTATTACGTTTATTCCATTCATCAATTAACAAAGGCCATACCATATTATTTCCATTTTTTTTTAATTCAATGTTTTTTATTAAACCAATAATGAACATAAAAAAATTATCACATTTATTTATCCGTGTTTAACAAAGCTATTTGATTTGTAGTTGCCCTGTGCTTAATTTTGGCTCTCGTTGCATCTGGTATGGTTCATGGTGTTTGTATAACTACCTGGTAAGAAATTTTGTATTTATTTCAAACTATACTAATCCCGTTAATGCCCTATTCCAATCCATCATCCGCATTTTATAGATATTGTAGTGATCATCAGAATTTTTAGAACTGGTATTGTCGAATTGTTATATTCTGATATATTCTTTTTTCAGTTTCATATTTTCCATCGTTACGCTGTATTATGTCAATCGTATATCGCAAAGTACATACTCAACACAACCAACGGTAGCCAACTCACACTCGGCCTCTTCAAAAAAGAAGAAATAGAGACTACGCAATTTTACATTTTCGATCTGTTTGAGTTATAAAATCTTATTCTAACTCTACTTAGTGTTCTATTTTCAGGTTTATACCAGTTATAGATACTATACGTAAAGACTTTTTCTACTGTTAGCTTCATTCACTTTCGCCAATAAAACGGTTGCTATTTCTTAGTTAACTGTCAGGGGAAACTTAACAAACCATAAAACGTTATCATTCCAATAGTGGTTTTGAGCTTGTAAATTAGCGTAGACATATTAATATATCGTGTATTTGGTCTTGGTCTTAGGTAAATGAACAGTTTTTGTGTATAAAAGCAAAACTAAGTCATTAAGCATATTTTGGTAATGGATCGTATGACTTCAATGTGATGACTGGGAGATAAATATCTGTTAATTAAATGTATTTATGACTACGGTAATGGTTATGGGGCGCATTGATGTCAATGGGTACTTTACTCGTCAGTTGACACAATAAAGATTTGTCATTCTTGGTTATAGTTTGAGTAGCATTATCTAGCATACCACACTTTTAATTTTCTCTGAAATTTTGATAATAGAAGAGTCGGATTTTGCAAAAATCTTGCAAACTTGTTTCGAAAGGTAGGAATATACACCCGAATGATATATAATTCCAGGATAATTGATTGATTCGTTGAAAAGATA
>JAQGCB010001611.1:0-13822 GCA_034698835.1 Protaphorura tricampata
GTAAATCTAGGGATTATTGTTCAGGTCTGTGCATTATTCTGTCATATTGTTGGCTCAAGATAATTAATCCCCTTTTCTGCTTTAATTGAGAATTCGTGTAATGTTTCAATTGGAGATCATTAATTGATCTTTTTTAGACGACCTACATACATTCGAACCAGATTTGGAAAACATATCAAGATTTTTTATAAAATAAGCCCATTTAACTAAATCATGTAAAGTAAATATCCGTCAAAATTAATGTCAATTGAGATTTCTCACATTACCCCGTCCGTAGATTCTTTTGCATTCGGCATTACCTAAATTCCCTTCATATATTGAAAAACTCGATCTATTCCATAATTCTTACGAAACATTAGACGATAATAGTGTTTGACGATGTTTGACGATGACCATTAGTTAATTGACAATCTCTGGCGTCATAATTCAGTTCAGGCATCGTTTGAGAATTTGGATCTCATTGGATGGAATCATTATGCTAATTTTGCACTATTGTGAACAATTGCACAATGTGTACAAGCACAATATCCCGTAAATCCGTTCTATTCGTAGCTTATCCATATACTCTACTGTTTCTGTACCTTCTCGTCTGATCTGGTCTACAAATATTTAATCAGTTGTGATTGCGACCTAATTACATGTAGAGCATTTGGAAGGCCGTGAGGAAGTAAATCAGTATGTATAAGGCGCCATGTGAATGAAAATAAATTATGAATTCAAATCCCGATATTCTTCCGGAGTTATTATTTGATCAAATGGTGGTTTCCTTCTACACAGAAAATGGTTTTAAACTAGTTTCGTTCCAAGGAATCAAATATTTACCAGGGACGAAGTAAAGTAAAATTCAATCAAGTTCTTATGGAGAATGTGTGTTCAACCCAAATTAATCCTCTGTAAATAGAGAGCTCAGTTCTCATATAAAAGCGGAGATTATTAGATTTTGATGTAGTCAATTCTATAAACACAAAATTCAGTTCGATTGAAAGCCAGTCCACTGAACACTGAACACTGTGTCCACACGATAGGTGAAATGGTAAGGGGCTGACGTGTATCACAATTGTCTGCTATTAAGAAAAGCACGGAACAAAGCAGACAGACAATTCATCATGGTATTACAAAATATTATTCAATTTCATATTTAAATTTAAAATAATATCAATCTTAATTTAAATATTTAAACCAGGTTTCGTACATTTCAGTATCATCTTCCATAGTTTGAATAAACATAACGCAATCGTAACTTCGTAACACGCATAATGAAAAAATATAACATTGGGATAGTAAAATAAGAAATACCGTGTATATAAATACTCAGTGCTGACTTTGGCTCATTCAATTTCAATTTGAGTCAGGTCTGACTTGTCCACTTCCCAATAGTCCTGGAATATCAAAATAAAATAGTCAATGAGAGTTAAGGTTAATTTTAAAATTAGTAGGTAGGTATCCCTATTTTCCCTATCTGAATTTATTGTATTTTATCAGCTATAAGACTACTTGGCTTTTAAGACTGAATCGATAGGAAAAAATTAGTTACCGGTTGCAATTAAGACTGCCAAGACGTGCTCGCACGCTTTTCCTCTTAGACAAGTGCAAGTTCGACCGCTCAGTCTGACCTGCAATGCAAATCAAAGGCAAATAATTAATTTTCAAAAATAATAGTAATTAACTTGAATTCTTAAAATTAAAAAAGAGACTTACCTGGTAATCCATCCCACCTAATCCCCGAACAGAAAATATTCGTTGATCTTTCAACCATAAAATCCGATCCTTTGAGATGAAAAAATATGCTAATCCTTCAAATAATGCCAATTCAGCTCTTGAACATCCCTCGTAGTCACTTCCAGATCCAATCACGACGGGTGGATTCTTTGTGAGCATTGCAATGAGTTCTGGTGGAGCCAAAGCATCTTCAACTTCATTCAACCCTCCAGGTAATGGTAATAATCTATCAGCTAATGATGGACTATCACAAGTGATTGAGTCATAGACTGGTTTAATTAATAAATCCCCTTCACAATTCCCTAATAAACTTCTCTTAATGTCATTCAAAAAATAACACTGTAAAAAATAAATCAAATGAATCATTTTGACATGATCACAATTTGGATTTTTTCCCACGGACGTTAGTACAAAGTCTAATTTAGGTGATGAGTCTCTAGGGGAATTTTTGTCTACACTTTTAATCCTTGGATTTTCATTGAGTTCTTCTTTGGCTGATGGGAAGACTCCATTCTCTGTATTCACGGTTAATTCAATATATGAACTATTCAGTGTTGGAATCAGTCCTTTCAAAATTTTGAAGAAATGTGTATGTGATTCTTTGTTATGAGTCCGGTGTAATAGAATAGCCACTGGGATGTTGGGCTCATTCTCAAAGATTGGGTGTCGAATGAAAAGTGTTGAGATTGAAAATCGGTAGAGTTTAGCAGTAAAAGAATAATGAAATCGGACGGGCTGATCTAATACATTGGAATTTAGTACACAATTGACGTGTTTCAAAAGATTGTCCTCGCAGATTATTATATCAGCTCCGTTTGAGAAGTCAAGGGTTCGTAGGACTTTGTCCCGTCCGATAGATTGTTGAAATAGGTAACATCCATAGAGGTCATCTCGGCTTAGGCTTGGTGGTTCAGCGCTCACGGTTAAATAAGACACCTTTATTTTCCTAAGGGAAAAGAAAAAAATGATAAAATTCATTCAGTGCAAAAAAAAGTAGCAAATTTTAAATCTAATTACTTTGCCGGAGGATACGTTGCGCATCTTTTTCGGTAATTCGGGCCATTGGCTTGAACTGATGATGCGTGAATGCTACTCAAATTAAAACTCTGGTCTACCTCGATTTCTGCGAGAAAAAAAATTGAAGCGAAATATTAAATTCAATCACATGCAAGTTTAAAAACAATAAATTGTAAGCCTACGGTAATCAGGATCTTCCCCTTTGATAATTTTCCGACGCCTCGGTCTCTTTGCCTTCGTCAATGTTTCACCATCATCTCCAATCACGAAGACTTGTGTGCCTTCAACTTCAATCCCATCATCTGAATCTCCTTCTCCTGTAATGCTATCAACAGCTGAAGCTAAAGCTAACAAATCCGAACTATCTTCCACACTTCTTGATTTTCCCTTTCTCTTCGGTCCAGTCACAGTTTCATTATCTCCATGCATTTTTCGTCTTCCACCAATTGTATTTTTCCGATTACCATGAGGAGCAAGTTGAGCCTCATTGATTGGGTAATTTCCAAAATAATGGATAACAATGAAGGGGTATTTCCATTCGTTCAAAGAGACGGGGTGCTTCAATTTGTGCCCTGAAAATAAAATAGTATAACTTATGAGAAAAATAACATGTAACTGATTCACATTGAAACATTTTTTATTATTAAAAAAATAAAACGAAATTAACTTACGTACCAGCTTCGTGATACTCATGTCGATAAAAATCTACTTTCTTTCCATCATCTAATAGTCGAAATTCGTGTCTGGTCACAGTGGGATTAGCTTTGTTCTTTGGAAATGAATTTGCACGAAGATTTTGCCATTGAAATCCATCAAACCTCCAATCATACGGACTTTGTCCCTCTTGTAATCCATAAACGTATACCTATTGTTGTTGTAAATTATTTTTTATTGCCTATTTGTACAAATGCCAACATGTCAAATAAAGAAATACTGTTAAATTGGTCAAATAAACTGGTATAAAGGGGTACAACATACCTGCCCACTTGCCAAAGGTTTACAAGGAGGTCTAATAGTGACTTGACGATCTGTAAATTTTGCATTTTGAATTATAATGAGTGCGTCTAAATAAGTATGCAATCCATCATCCTTTAGGAGCGGAACAGCCGATTCTGAATACAATCCTCCGGCTTCCTCAATCGTTTGAGATCTGTCTTCAGATTGTCCTGAAGTGTCCAGAGTAGTCAATTCACACTCTTCAACAATAATCCCTTCTTCTTCCATTTTTAATTCCGCCTGTCTGAAAATAATTATTGATATGTGAATATTATAAAATTATAATGTATAACAATTGAATTCTAATTCGATTCGAGTACGGGGAAAGAAATTTTTTGGAAATGTCTATTATCGCACCGACCATCTTAATTTGGTAAATTTTTCCTTTTACTTACTAGAACGATATTAAATTCCGTCGGTGATTGCAAGTAGCTCTACAAAAATTCTATTAAATCCTCTTCAAAAATCTTCGCGAATGTTTTCAACGCCAACCACCAACGCCAACGTCAGTTTTGTCTTATCACACGGCTCGCGGGCCTAGAAAATATAAAAATAGTCACAAAAAAAGTATTTTCCGAACTTAAATACCTTCTCTTGCCAAAAAAACTTTAGAAAATAGCTAATTACACAAAAATAACAACGAAAAAACGGAAATACTCGAAATACCTTCGGACTTCGAACAGACAGACAGATTTTTCCAGGACGGTCGTCTCGAATGCAGAACTGCCGAGAGCAGACTCCAAATTTTTCGACCACAATTTCCACTAGTTGTTTTTTTCTTGAATGAATTTTAAATTCGATCTAAATTCTAAATTCAAGTTCAGATTTGATTCAGAATTGAGAATCAAGACAAGAGGTTTTTGATAAAACCCACGTGCCACACCCCTCACGGCTTCCTTCCAATATTGTCAAATCAAGAATTTCGCTGGTGCAAAATACACTGCTTGTATTTACAGTTTGAGCTGGCAACGGAGTGAATGAGGATTAGGGTGAGGAGGTGGATTTTCAGTTCAGTTGTCATTTACGCATGGCTCCCGCCAAAACATTCATTTTTCTGAACCTAGTTCAACACATCCACTCACAGAGGGTTCGATCCCTCCAGAAGTCAATACATGGGAAGAAGAATTGTATAAAGTATGTATGCCTGGTTAGGTTATAGGTTACCTGGTAAATTAACACACTGAACAGTGAAAGTGGTCAAATAATTAAGAAAATAATAGTTCACAAGTGGACGGACACAACAATTAACAGGTGGTAATACTTTTTATTGTTTTCCGTTTAACATTGCGGGCAGTGTCTAGATTCTGAATTGCGTAAAATTCCCAAAAGTTTCGCCTAATTCCCATGATTCGAGATTCGAATTAAGTAGTAATGAATTTAGGTTGGTATTCAGGTATTTACTGGATCGCATCGCAAGTAAGGCTTCCATTATTGTGGTGTAGAATGACAGTGGTTTTGGCATTTGACAATGTCCAATTTAGACATTGTCAAATTATCCCCACGTATTTTTTCGTAGAGATTGGATATCGATTTAAGCACTGCTTTGACTGCTGTACATATACTATTTTGAGTGGTTTCAAGGAAACGCGAATTTCTCGTTTCGGTTAAACTCCATTAAAAGTCCATTAACCTGGAGATTCGTAAAAAGTTTTGTGCATTCTTGGCTGCATATATGTCAAAAGATTTGAGTATGTCTCGTGCCATGGCCATGGGCATGGTAATTCGACATTCTTCTCCTTTATTTTCTTGGATTCACAGATTATTTTCATTGAAAAACGTTTAATGTTTATCCAGAGAATTTTCCTGGCCCAATTGAATTTATTACATCTTCCGTCTTCTGTGTATGTATATTGGTATTAACTGAAGATCTGACTTAAAAAATGTTCAGGCTTCGGCCAAACATGCAGTTTGGTTGGACTGGACTGGGTGCGATGCGAATGCTATTTTCCAAGTCCGGCTTGCTATTAAGCCGTGCCAAAAGTAATTCGAAAAAGAAGTGTTTACTTAATCTGAGTAAACATAATATTTTTTCAAAGTAAATGACTCAGGATACTCAGGAATACATTCATGCATAAATCCGAGCCCGTCCACAGGGGCTCCATCCGTAGTCTTTGCAAATTCGGAAATTAAAGTTGAACTGTTGTGTACATGGACTCTTAAGTGTAAAGACATAAATCGTATATCTTGGAAATAATCTGACAGGTGAGTTGGACGGTTGAGAAGGTGTAAAGCTGATAATCATACACAAAGAAAGAATTATTGGTTAGGTCCAAAAACTCCTTATAAGGTTTTTACAGGTTTTTGCCTTTAGTTTCATTTCTTTTTGCTGAAGAGTTCTCATTTCCGGCCAACAACTCAAGCAAGCTCAGTGAAGGAACAATTAATAATTCGAGTAAAGTGAACCGTCCGGCGTCCGCGTCCGTCCGTCCGTATATTTCATTTTTCACATGTGAGAGAACAAAATGTGAGCCGAGCCGTGCATGGAGAAATTAATGGTCAGCGTTGACTCATTAATTTACCATTAAATCTTATCATAGTTAAAACATCTTGAAGGCTCAGCTTTGTCTTCCCACGTTAACGTTTATCTTCTACGCACTCACTCAATTGCAAAAATTGTGCAGTGTGTACACAATACAATAATTTAATTGCAAAAAAAAAAATCTGGTTGATGAGCAAAAGTTTAATCGCGTTTACTGGTTAACGCATTGTTAGCTACTACTGTTTTGCACTGTGCAGACAGGGTGGTTCATAAAAGATTGAGAGGTCAGTAGATAAGCATATACAGTAAAAGTCCGATCGTGCATATTTTAGAAACATAGAAGTTTCCTGCCGCGTATTTATTCCTTAACGATGAACAGATTCCCAATTGTTGAGAAATCCTATGATCCACCCTGTACATTGCACATTGACTTTGCAATTATCCATTGCAATGTACATATTATATTTGGCAAACAGTATAGTGAACCGGATTTTGTTCTTGTTCTATGCAACTTTTGTGTAATTAAATGCATTTCTCATTATCGTTCTCCGGATGTTATGCTCTTTTATCACAAAGAGATAAGATTAAGTCAAGAACAAGGGCGTTAAAGTACTGACTGATTGTGATAAAGCCAATGACTTCGAATTTAACTCTCTCATTTTTATAAAGAATTAGCTGATGGCGATGCCATTGCGGTTTGCGGGTCATAAAACATAGTGCGTTTTTAAGTTTACAAAATACAAGTTCCTCATCTAATTTTCGCATGCAAAAGAAATCATTTGACATACGCATTACGTATATATGACAGTAACCAAATCGACTTCAATTTAATTTGGTAATTACAATTAGACATTTGAATTACCTCTAATTTGCCATACTCACACTCAGTCATAAAGAAAGAAAACATTTTGAGGTTATTATTCTGTTAAATTGTTGAAAAGCCTAGCCTTTTAAGGTATACATCACTTTATTCACACAGTTAGTGTTTAATTGAAGGTATCCGTTGTCCACTTGAGTTCTGACTCGCGATAAAAAGAGGGGTATCCCATCTGTTCTTTAGAGTACAAAAGGATTCAGAACTTTAATGGGTGTATGTCTCTCATTTCATTACAATTTACACAGTACTTACAGTATGTACTTGTTCATCAAAAAATAAATGTGAGAAAGTCTCATTTCAGTGAGATAATGATGATGATCAACACTCAAGATGAACTCCAATAGTTCAACTAACCTTACCTTTGTCTTAGGAATAGTACCTTCTCACAAACAGCGGTCTCATATGGGGCCGAAATTGGGTTTTGGAAGTGTTAACGGAGGTCATTAATGATTAATGATTTATTACATTCAATGGGTGTGATAAGTCTAATTATACGTATTCAGTCTTCACCTATTTGATAACTGGAGATTGTAGGAGAAGAAAAGTTGTTAGCGCGTCAATATAGTGCATTCCTAAACATAGGTTATATTTTGGCCCCATCTATCAATATCTCGTCAACAAGAACTACGAATAGCGCTTTAAAGTTCTTTCGAGATGATGGCTTTCGAACACTATATTAGTTATCGGTTATATTTTGGCTCCATCTATCAATGTCTCGTCAACAAGAACAACGAATACGAATAGCGCTCTAAAGTGTTTCATTCGGGATCATGCCTTTCGAACATCCCATGCTCCTGGGGGCCGTCTGCTTAATGCTTAAGGATTGATTAGCAACGGATGTTTGGATATACAAGGTCCCCCAGAATGGTCTAGGAAATCAGCTAGTGGACCCACCCAGGTTAGCGCAGCTAACACAAACAAGGGTCCTTAAAACCACCATGGAATAGCTACTAAAGAATCTAAACTTGTACATTACGGGAGTGACGCTATTTCTGAAGTTTTATTCATACCAATCCAAATAATGCTAAAAAAAGTCTATATAAAAGCATTTGTTATCATTGTGTCTGATTCTGGTCTTCCTGTTCTTGTCTATGAATCAAACGTGTCCAAATTACAAACCCGTGCGGCTCCTCATCTGATTAAATATTCTAGGAACAAATTGTGTTTAAATTTATTACATCCGTTTCGGTGAACCAAAACAATTTTTTTTTCTTATTTGAAGGAGATTCATTTGAATGCTGTTCTTCTCACCTCACCTCATCGCAACAACATCAACATCAAATTCATTTCATTAAAATATTAGTTTTGTTCGTTCTGAGATTAGACTTGAGATTAGAATTGATGGCTTTCATTCTCGAACCGACGGTTAAATAAAGTGTAATAATTATTGTACATGAATGAAGAATACGAATTACGAATACGAATACCTTGAAGGGATGCGTAAGAAAAAGGAGATGAGATGAGATAAGGTGGTTGGTAACCCACATGCATGTATAACCATAATTTGAGCACACATGTCATTCATCGAAGAAAAAAGTTACCGGGTAGGCTAGAAAGGTAGCCAGACAGAAAGATTACATTAGAATGGCTCCTGTATTATCCCTCCGTGGTGTTGGTAAAACAATTAGTTTATCCTTAATTACGAAACTTAATGAGACTTGAGTCCATAAATTACGACACCCTGGCTAGTAGTGTGACGTAATGTAATCATGAGAGTCCAAATGAAGTTTAAATGAAATGAGACACCCATGCATTGATGCATGGAATACATTACCTGAACAGGGTGATTCAAAAACATTGGCAGCCTATTTCGTATGTGTACATATTGTGACTACCCAAGATTTATGAACCACCCTATGCAGTGTGTTTGCGTGTACTACAATAATCAATTATTTTTTTGTTTTTAATATTTATTTATTTTTACCCATGGTAAAACAACAATCATTTCATATTCATTTTCATATTTGTTGAGAAGTCTGAGAAATCCTCACACGCAGTACATGGATTTCGTTTGCTCCTATTATTCGTCGGATTCTCTTTTGTTTTTATATAAAATTCAATTGATTAAATCAGATTTCGCTGGATTGCTGCATACAACCACAAAATCATCAAATTGTGGGCAAATGTTGTACATTTTTCGAAATGTCTTCTTCATAGTAGTCTGTGTGAATCAGAATAAACAAAAATTAACGAATCTTCGATTCAAAACTATAGTCAATTCTCTCTATATCGAACATTTTCTTTAATCGACCTCGCGTATTTGTATCTCTGATATAATTAGAATGCCTTATCTTCGTTCTGTTCCGGTCGTATGCGTATGATGCTAGCATCAAATCAGTTTTCTTGCGTTACTGGCAAGTTCGATATATAGAGAGTTAGTTGCATCTTAAGCTGAAAACCACTTACTGTCGAAATGAGAACGTTTTGAATTCTGAATTGAGTATTCACAAGGAGTGCGTTGACACCAGGCTTTGAGACTCTCTTAGCCCCCTTGCAAATCAATTGCTCCAAACAAGGGTTTTTATTTCCAATCCAACCAAGGCCAAGATCAGTAAGCTAATTAGTAAATCAGTTCACAAATTTAACCCGTAAGTTTGAAATATGACAAGTGGTACGATATAACGGTCAACGGTACGGTACTCTACTCACCCCAGTCCAATAGCTCACATCCAGTTCACGAAGATTAGGAAAATTGATACTGTGTGCTGAAATGTCTGAAAGTTCCTTGCATCCCTTCAAACTGAGACGACGGAGATCTAAATAAATCAACAATGAAATGAGTTGAACCAACTTCTTTATAACGTACATCATGCCATAGGGAAAAGAAAACAAATGATACGTTAAAGAGAGGTTTTACGGTACAAATGCTGACTTACGAATCAACTCCTTCAAATTTCTTTCCACTTGAATCGAGTCATCTAATTCTGCAGAATCTAAAAAGACACACGAGCCCGTTTCCTCGATACTTCCCACGACATTCTTCGGCCAACCCGTGATCCCTGTATCGGTGAGAATCGGCGAATCATTGATGCTGAGTTCCTTAAGCCCCGGCATGTTCGCGATAATCATTTGCATTGCGTCATCATTAATCAAAATCCCTCGTTTAATGGCCAAACAAGTCAAAGTATTTGATCTTGGAGCATTCAGCAGATTTATGACCATCTCATCGGCGTCATTCCGAGTGTCACGCAACAGAAAGTTCAATCCTTTGAGACTCGGGGGTAAAACCGTCAAAAAGTTATTCAAAATGCAAGGATGGTCCACTTTGTCCGAAATGCTGAGGTATTTCAATTTAGTGCAACTCTGAAGGTTACGAAGATCAAGGTGTCTGTAAACTTCGACTTCATTTCGGTCACCTGTAATAAATAAACACATACAGTAAAACCTCCATATAACGAATCAATTTGAATTTTCAAAATTCTGGTATACCTTGAATCGAAATCGTTAATTTCTTGAGGTCAACCATGAATGACAACATTTGTTCCAATTTTGCAATGACATTTGGACCATAGAATAAATCCAATTCTAATGCTTTCAATCGAGAACTTTGGAACAATTGCCGAGCAGCGAAATTCATGTAACGATCTTCACTCCCGATCCCAGTCGCACTCGCAGTCCCATCTCCCGAGTGTTTGGCTTGGACAAGTTTTAGTTCGACCAATCCATTACCAACAACTTGAATATTAGGTTGAAGAAAATTGTCCAAAATCGTATGCCCAGATGTAATATTCTCCCAAGTCAAGCTGCGGAGACTCTCAACATTTTGTTGTAAGAGAGCTCGAATGCTCTCCATCATGGTCGTCAGAGTTGGAATTAATAGTGCACGTTTTGGGAGTTCCTCGAATTCACTGTTTTTGTATTCAAATTCCGAAAGATGACCTGAAATTCAAAATTCGAAGTATTTTGAAATATACTAGATTTATAGAAAAAACTCCTAACATTTTATTTTGAAGAACTAACCGTTGGTTGATAGACGAAGAAAGTCTAAGATACAAAGTGGAATCACTGGAATTTGTTGGATTGAAATTTTGTTGAGACGTTTGGTTGGAAATTCCAACTCGTTAATATGACATGAAGTGTGACGACAGAGAAATGAGTATTTCAACCCTCCTTCTCTTTCATCATTTCCAGGGTCAACTTCAAAAGACAAATTGAGCAAAGTGACCTCTTCAAGTGAGTGACATTTGTGAAGAAAATTGCAATATTCTTCACAACTCATTGAAATCTTTTTGAGAGTCACAGACGTCACATTTCTCTCAGCCGCAGTCCAAAATCTATTAATGAATTGATTTTGTCGGAGAGGAAAACGATCAAAAATGACGTTTTTCCAAGTTCGAACATATTTGAGGGATTGTTGGATTTGTCCATGGTCCAAAGAAAGTTCAACTCCAGGTTTAGACATCCATTTCTTGTCAATTTTGATGACTGAGTGACTGGGAAGGATGAATGCAGTGATTGCTTGGTCCCATGGTCTAGAAACCAAACGAAGGCGAAGGAGTTCAGCGAAACTCAGAAAAGGAGCCACATTTTTCAGAATATTCTGTTGCAAATTAAAATGTTGGTTTTTAAAATAGGATTTACTAAAATAGCCATTAAATACTGGAACTTTTGCATATGGACAGTAGAAGGTGCCCCTAGTGGTAGGGAAAAATGAACCTTACACTGTCGACCGGTATATATTTATATTTATGGAAATTACCTCCCAGGGAATATCGTTGAGCAAAGCCATGTTTTCACAAATGAAGATAATTTGGTAGGCACTGATTTCTAATTCGTTCACGAATTTTAAAATATCTCGTTTCAGGAAAGTTTCCGAGTCGAAATTTTCCAAAAGATTTTTATTGGGTTGCAATAAATCCGAGAATGAGAAATGGGTCTTGGAGTACAGAATTCTCGTCCATGAAATTGGCAAACAAACTTGTCATAACTTCTCATCCCTAAGACAACTACAAAAAATTAGCTCAGTTGCAGCATGTAGGGATTTAAAATTCTGAATTTCTAAAATAAAACCGGAAAGTGTATTTGTATGTTTGCGTTCTATGGTTGTTATAAGAAATATCTGTACAGAAATGAATGCCCTTAACATACGTGAAATTATTGCAGCATTCAAACAGAATTTAAAATGCGTTTGGTTTTTCAAAAAATGAAACTAGTTTACAGTTAGCATGACATTTTTAGTGACTCGGAACAAAGAACCATGAAAATATGCGTAAGTCGGGTCTGTCTCAAATATTCTATTCATTCGTCTATTCCATTCCATTGTTTAAACTTTTGTGTGTGGCTGTTCGGGTCTTTTGTTGTGGGTGGCGTGCATAAGTATAAGTGCTAAGGATCCACTTGAGTGTCAAGAGCTAGTCATCATAAAAATCGTAATGAACCCTCAACTCATCATTATACCTCCGAACAATGTAATTAAATTAAATGGGAGTTACAGCATAAATCATTCCAGGTCATCGGCTCTTTTGATCTTCTCATTCGGTCATTCAAGCTCAGGCAACTTTTAACTCACAAGGGAGGGAAATGAGTAGCTGAACCTGAATCGTGCCGAGATTTTGCAAAAATAGATAGGTTTCTCTTGTAAGATGCGCCGTTAAAACCTGAGGGCATATTGCCTTACAAATCATCAGTTGAAATGATTCCCTTGTTAAAACTTGAAACCCTGTTCACTATACTTTGTTGAAATGCAATGCAAACACTTAATTATAATTATAATCTGCTACACAACATTTTTCACTTTATCGCCTTTCCCTGTATAGTAATCCTTCATAATATTCAATTGTCTTCCCTGGAATTTATTCAGAAAAAGGCATGTCAAAAAAGGTATCAGTATTGGATGAGTTGGTCAACCAAATTCTTATACCATTTTAAGAAATATTGCAGAAAAGAGAAGAGGATTAAAACAAAAATTGAAGAAACTGTATTGGAACAGGAACCCGTATCCTTAAAATAATATTTTCCCCTTAAAATAAATTGTCACGTGGTACTCATTAAGCTGGTGTCCAATTTAAGTACCCAACCCATTAAATCGAATCACACACACAATAAAAAGGGTCCCAATTTAAATACCCATCAATTAAATTGACTTTAACACCCTAAACGGGTTTTAATTTAAGTACCGTCCAATAAAAATGACTTATACTAGAAATGAGACCGAATTCTTCTCAAGAAAATGTTCACAGCATATAATCCTAAGGACAAAGCTGCGTAATTGAGCGACAAATGAACCAAATGTGATAAAATAGCACCTACTCATATTTATTTATTTAACAATCTGTGACTTTCGAAAGAAACTTGTCAATTGAAAATACGTTGAATGTGTTTTTTTGTGAAAATGATTCTGCCCGGAATCAAAATCCAGAACAGACAGGTACGAATTCACAATGTGACTTGTGAATCGCATTGACAACGGAATTGTTTTGTTACCAAAAACTTGAAAACATTTATGACCCGGACAAAGTAGCATGAATAATCAGTCGTACATACGTGGTAATCGGTATCGTGAACATCCCATAAAAAATCGTTCCTCCGAATTTGACACACAAAGACACAAACTCACCAAATTCCAATTCTTGTCATCGCATCGGCTTTTTGAGAGCAACAATGGGAAATGCTGCAGGACAACCCGGCGTGAACGGCGTCGTTAACAACGAAAATGGCGGGGGTCAAGAAGTCAACAATGATGGTAAATGCCAAAAAAATTATCTCAATTGTCCAGTCCATTCCAAATATAATAA
>JAQGCB010001612.1:0-13820 GCA_034698835.1 Protaphorura tricampata
AGTCCATTTTATGTCGTAAACTGATACTTCATAAAAATTGAAGGTTTAGCCTTAAGCCAGAAAATATACTGCAGTAGACTAGACAGTACTTTTATGATTTTGTCAATATTTTGAGATTACCACACACACACACCAACTTCACCATATCATCTTGCACGGCACGAAGAAGTTCACACTCTCCAACCACTGGCTCAACTAATTGGATTGGAAACTTTTGTAACGTGTGTCATTCGATTTCAGAAAACGTAACCCAATTACATCACAAATTTATTCAGCGCTTGGACTTATTTTTCAAGGTCAAGTTGTCTATCTTTTTGCACTTCATCTGTAAACCTAATAATGTCAATATCTGCTCATATGTTGAGGATTGAGACCATTATCAGCATTTCCATTCCACGAATTGGAATTTTACACCGTAGTGCTATTTTTCAAATATTATTCCATTGACTAGAAATAACCTTTAAATTTAACCTGCAATTATGTGTTTCAATTCGATGGACAAATAAACACGCCTCGAATTTTAGAGCAACAAAATACAAGTATTCAGTGCGGGATAAATGTACTACGTACGTGACTTGACAGAAAATGCCTACGGACTTCAACATAAATATTTGATTTGAGACACATCTGGCTTTACCATCCAAACTAATAGCCAATATCCATTCAAAGTCATTGCCAAAAAAATTTCAGAACCCGAGGTCATAGGTCGTTTAAACATTTAAGAAGATGGACGGCAGTGGTTCAGGTGCTTGAGTGAACATAAAACTGAACAAACTACGACGTTTGAACAAATAACGACTTTACCCTAACAAAAAATTTATCAAAGTACGTATGTTCTTACTCTCGGCATTATTGGATTGCATTGTGTGTGATGTCGATGTGAATTGTGAACACATTCTTTCCTTCGTTCGTGCAACTCACTCATTATTAATAACTCGTTCTACTGGATTTTCCATTTCTTTCTTTTCCGTTTGACTTTGATGGGATAGTGACACGGATTAATTATATTTTTTATGTAAATAGTTAGAGACAGAAAAATATCGATCAAATGGTTCAGTTTCATAGGAATGGATAGCAGCAGCAGCAGTTCAGGTTTTTGAAGGGTGAAAGTGATAACAACTGTAACATTTTTTTTACTGTAGAATATAAACTAGACTTTCGATTTTCTTCTTCGCTTGATGCATGGCGTTTTAAGCAAAATATTGTACCCCGCAGTTGTTAGTCGGCCGTTAAAACCTTGTCTCACTAAATTGTCATTTAATTGCCACGAGAGGAAACCTTTCACGTGTGATTTGTTTTGGAAGCACGAATAATACATTTCCACATTTCCGGGATACCTGAAAGGGAATGACCTGAACTCGTAAGGATTCAGTAGATTGAGGAAATAGAACTTTTTGTAATTAGTGAAATTAAGTACCAGAGAATCTCATCTAAAATAGAGTTGGTAAAATTAGTTTCGGTCAACCAGAAGACTCCCTTGACACAGTTTTCAAGTCAAGTTCGTGCTTCCTAATTTATTTATTCATTCAAGAAAGCCAAATGAACGGCTGAAATAATAGAATTCCTACTTTATTACTTGCCCCTGCTGCGAGCAGCAGTCAAATTGCCAAACCTTAATAGACCCTGATATGCTAGGAATGCCTGAAACAAAAACAAAAACACACACACAAGTGAATTTCCTTCCACAAATACAAATACACACACAAGTCTCAACAGCAGCATGTTCACAAATGCGTAGTATTGTTTCCAAACCAATACACAAAAAAGGAAAACTTCTGAGCCAATTATTCAAAGCGTCCTAGGAATTGTGCTGTACACATGTAAATGCAATCAGAACTTGGCTCAGTGAAAGTACGTATGCATAAAATGAAAGCACTATTTGTTCATTTCCCACCAGAAACTCCTCCTGACAACACATGCTGCCTAGAAAATGATCAAAAGGAAAAGGAGTGCTTCAGCTTCACCCCTGCCACTCCAAATATCTGGTTCAATCCCAAAGTAATGCTAGTGAATAAATTTAGAACGTGCTCGTGTAAAACATTTTCCGTTTACACTTAGAAAGTACATCAATGCACAAGTCCTCATTTGTTTACAAACACGTGGACTCCAAAAAACACGGATTGTCGTTGTTTGATTTCAAACATTTTCCTCAAACTTCTTCCTAGCATTATGGAAAATGGGTTTAAAAAAACTGATACTACAGCTAGAGGCTGTGGCTGTACAATATTTTCGCAGCGTCTAAAATCTGGAGTTTCACTTCCTGGAGTTTTCAGGAGAAAGCCACAACCACAGTCACAGTACAGTTCACTGCATGGGTGTCAGATAATACCTTTGACATGCATGGGATGATACCCGGTTTTCCCGGTCACAAATTTTCTGTTGTATCTTTTTACTACGTAACGTATGTGATATTCAATGGAAGACGTTCGTGTTCGTTCCCTGACTAAATTTATAGTAATTTGGAACAACCAGGAAGCATTCGTTCGTACGTACGTTGCGTAACGTAACGTATGTTCTTCCTTCGATAAACCATAAGCTCATAATAAAGTCGACATCGATTTTACCTTTCTAACACGACACTGCACAACACAGCACAACATGTACAAATTTTACAATGTACTCTAGTAAAACGAGTGTAGGGAATTCGTAATAAAGTATATGTTGAAGTCGCCGTCTACGCTTATTTTCAAGATACGTTTGGTAGGAAAAGTAGATCTAAATTGTAAATTATTCGTAATTCTATTTCACAAATAATAAAACCAATCAGATTTTAATTGTGGGAAATGGACACTTATAAAAAATTTAAGTACACATGGACGGTAACATGTGCTGAGGGAAAATGAGAACGCCAAGCCATTCCTACCGTTGTTCCCTTGTCACATTTTGTAGTTTGCAAATATTGCTTGTATTCAAAGGCATAACATTACATTACATTACATTACACGAGGGGGGTTTCTCATGTTATGTGTGCGTGCGTGTGAAAGGCTGGCTTCCTATTGTGAACCTGACTACTCCTTGTCAAATTTGAATCTTCTGTCGAAGACGCTCGACGGTGAAAGTACGTAAAGTGAAAGCAGTACATGCATACAGTACGTACGTAGAAATACAAGGGGAATATCGATATGAGATAGTCAAAGGAAATAATACTTTCCCTCCATGCTTGCCATTGCCTCCAGGTCGTTTCCCTAGAAATTGAGCCGAGTCGACAAAAAACCGGGGACGTCCAATAATACGTTCACCAATTCCAATCCAATAAGTTTTCCTACTACTACTCCCTTCCTTCTGTCGAATCTTTGAGTTTTTTTTCTCTTCTTCTGTGTACTCAAAGCAGTAGAAAACTGATTGCTTGGAGGTGAGGAGAGAAGATACACACAGACCTCACCGATTCTATTTCTCCTTCTAGGTGAATATGGGTATCCAATCTTAACAAGGAAATCTCTCCTCAAGTAAAAACAGGCAGTTGAAATCCGAGACTGGCATTCACATGTACATGAAAAGTGGTTTCCTTGTAAATCTTCATCTTTTTGAGATAGTACGTACACCGTACCGTATTGTATGAATGGAAAAAATGAGAGAAAAGAAAATTCGATTTCACCATAGGATTCCCCACCTTAACACTACCCCCCGCCTCAGATTCGTAATCAGGAAAGGACATTCAATCTAATAGTACTACTACATAGTCCACATGGTGTGCAGCGCAGTGTCGGCAGTGATGCCCTTTTTTCCTGTTTTCTGTTAGACAACAATAGAAGTTTATTCATTTCATTTCATTTCATCTTGTCCGTCGGAAGCCAGAAGAATCTTATTTCCTTTTTATGCTGTCCATATTGCATTGCCATTGCGGAATGAGGTGGCGTGAGGAAATTTAGTCGTAGAAAAAGTCAACTTTGGCATCTAATCAAATCCTGGACAGGACCAACCACCTCTACTCACTCACAACAACACAATGGCCAACAATCTAATCAGATTCGGAGATGAAATTCGACGGAACAATATGCGTTGCTCAGCAGAAAACGCACATTACTTTTACTTCTCACAAGGGTAGTTTTCAACAAGTAGTACAAATAGTACGTCGGAGGGAATGAATCCCTAACGTAGCGTAGCGAGACAGCAAGGGCAACCTGTGCAACCTTGATGAATAAATAAATTGTTTCACCTGCTGTTTTCGTGTTCATTTAATTGCATTTATTTACATTAGAGTACATTAAATTACATGATACATGAATGCACACAATAAATTGCGCGGAGAACTGACTACTGAGTGTCCCAATAATCACACGCTTTCTTGAGGGTAATTAATTAACCGTCAAAGTTTCCTTCTAGGAGAAAATTTTACATAGACAATTGAACTTCTCCGCAGTTTTTAAACACCCTGTACTTTCACAATAGTTAATAGATTAATAAATTCGCTTCATCGTACTTTAATTAGTTTTAGACACTAACAACGAGGAACATTCAATGATGTAGGCGTGCCTACACAATACACCCAGGTGGACATAAAAATACGCCCAAATTAAATGTCAAAAGTAAATCGGATTCAACTTTGCTTTAGTTTTCTCATTAGATTTTTAATTACAAGTAAAATTCAAATTTCTGTCAGAGGTAGCAAATCTAATCAGGCCAGGGGTCCAGTTCATGTCTATTTCGGAAAATAGCACAATTTGGAAAATGTTACCCAAAAGTTCCAGTCCAGAACATAATTTACTTACAGCCCCTGATTTAGAATTTTTGGCCAAATCGAATTGTCTGCCTTCGATTTCCACCCTGATTTAACATTTTGCCTACAACACGAGTCTAAATTTCCGCACGCGTACACTTCTAGACATAATAGAAATATTTTCATTTTACTTGTTAGTGGAAAAGCACGCCAAAAATATTTTGTAAAACCGAATTGGTTGTAATCTCTTCTCCATGAGACTCCAGGCAAGAATCCAGCTAAGTGTAATATTTACTTTTACTCTGGAGAAACTAGGCGAGGAAATTAAATGGCCCAACTCTGATTCCTAGCTAAGCAGAGACGTGATGAAAATACTTTCTACGTCAAAATTTCTAATTTACTTCCACACGTTCCGTGTACACGTAACTTACAGGCGGAGAACACGTACGTTACGTACGTACGTACATCATTTCAATTCGGCATTTGCAAATATTTACCGTGGGAAATATGTGGCAGGAGTGTCTATCAGAGTAAGATAACGCATTGCATTGGCTGGAGGGGAGGTAGATTTTGGTAGATTGGGTTTCTTAAGTAAATATTTATATTTTACACAGTAACAGTAGTCAGTAGGTGTACAGTACGGTACATGTACAGTTCAGTTCATTTCATTACACTGATGTTACCTGTTGGCAGTCTTAATTAGTAGTCATACAATATTGAGATGTGTCTATGTATTCTAAGAGCACTCACTAATTAGTTCTCTTAAGTAGATTAAATTTCATGGAATGTCTGCAACTATAAAAAAAAACAATTTTCGGAAAATTGATAAGAATTTACATTGTGTTCGTGTGTACTTTGGAATTACTAGTTGGAAATGGAAAGTTTTTACCCCAATTTCTACGAAAAACCATTTCCCAAATTATTTTTGGTGATATCCATGCGGACCGATAAGGTTTCAAGATTTTTTTATACTCCGCAAATGGTTTTGATTAATTAGAGGTATCTAATTTAGTCCCTTGAGGTATCCTGAACTAAACTACATGCAGTTTCCAAAGATAATCCGAATTCAATTTCTGGTAAAGGACTGAAATCTATTCTGAGATCTTAAATCTTACATTACTTACAATTGACATTAACGCAGAATTTTAGAGAACATTTAATTCTAAGCTTACATTTATTTTCCAGTCATTGTTTTCATGTTACACACATGCAGACTCAAACTCAATAATTTATTTTGCGCATTTTCTTTATCAGCCAGGTACATTTTTTTCTCACTTGTTTTCTACACATTATAAATTTTACACAACAATTCTGATCCCGAAGGCTCAAGAAGATCAACACGAGGCGAGACAGTACGTACGTCTTGGGGATTTCCTGGGTAGAAAATAAATAAGACGTGTACGTACGTACTAGACGTAGAAATAGAAAAAAAACTAAACTTTGTTGTTTACAATTTACTCCTATTACATACGTACGTAACGTAAGTACACAAACACAGTCGGTGAAAGTAATGAAAGGGAGGCTTTCCCTCAAAGTGAAAGTCTTGAAAGTAAAACTTTTCTCTTTTCCTACAGTTCAGAATAACATCATTCCCATTTAAATAAGCAGGCACACCCGTCCGTCCATTCAAAATTCCATGCAGTACAAACAAAAAACAAACACTCAGAGGATCATTCCATTCCATTCCCAAAAATTTTACTTGGAGAACGAGAAACTAAGGAAGTATTTACTCTGTAAACACATCCGAAGTTTATTTTGTGTGAGAGACTGACTACGCCATGCAATGCGTCATTTCCAATTCCATTCCGACGGACATTTCCAACGATTTAAACTCTGTTAACGCTTTATCAAAAAATAGCATGAAAGTGAATGCGTATGATGTGGTGAATTCATTTTCTCAAGCCGCAAGCACATTGTATGATAAAATTGGAATGAATGTAGTTGAAAAGGGCCAACGACATGACTCTGGCACCCTGAAGTGAACGGACTATTAGGATTGAGTGAACTCTGGGGAAAACTATAAGCAAGAACCCAAATTGGCATTGCTACCCACAAGGAAGAGTCTTTGGGTGTAAATTATAGTTCAATAGGGTTGTCAGTTAACGATTAAGTAAAAGTGGAATAAAATTTGTCTAAATTTTGGTACGCTGACATTCCTAAAAATCCGAATTTCACTTTAAAAACAAATTCTCGGCAAAATGCGAGTTCCAAAATTTCCGATTCACGAGAAACTGATACTCAAGAATGCGGAATTTAGCGCCTGAATAATTTCCCTTCCGAGAAGAATGAACCGAATTGAAACTGCAGGGAGTAAATATGGGCTAACTTAGGAACAGAGACAAAAAGCCCACGCAATGCAATGCAGTAAGGAACCATCCACTCAACCCATCCATCTATTTCTTCCTACATGAACTTCAAAATGAAGACAAAACTTTAATTAATTTTTTTTGGAGTTGTGAAAACTTAAACTAACTTATTACTACTACTACTTTCCCAAGATTCCCTGACTGATGAAACTTTCTCTTCACTCCCTCCTACATCTACAATTTGCACTCGACGACGTCTACACCACCGAGATCAACTTCTTTATCTTTGCACTCGCTTTTGCATGCTTTCTTTAGAAAACTAATAAAATGGTCCGCCACACCACACGTGCGTGCTATCGCATGCCATCAGTAAGCAATTAGAATCCCAATTTAACATCTTCGAAAGATCTCAAGAGTGCGTGGGAACTAGAATAGAATGTTACACGTGAGGCACGGCACAATCCACACACATTCCATTAGTCCAATGCGTGGTTTGCCCAAAAAACGTCATTACCACCTGCAAAATTTTTGCAAGTTTGTTTAACTTATGTAGCAAAAAAAAGCAGCCAAGTTTCCTTGAACCTTCATTCGAGATCAAAATAGAACATCACCAATCAATTCATCATCCTGACAAGTAAATATTATTAATTGGAGAAATATTCAAGTCAAGTTCTCATTAACATTCACCCAAACAACATCAACTCGCAAAAATAAAAAATTCACATGCGTATGAATTCAGTCCACACACTCGTACTTTTTTTTATTTTTGTGAATATTAAAAAAAATCATGATGTCTAATTCTATGTATTCATAAGGTTAAACTAAAATATTCATTTCATACTTGTTAATTTAAAAAAACGTGGTAATTAAAATACAAATAAGGTACAAATACAAATATATTGCAAATAAAAATTGGTATCACAACACAATGATGCATGGCTTTAGCATCAAAACCATGCAGAAACCGGGGATTTTGTATTCCTTAATTCTATTCCTCGCAAAACACATTGCACAACACAACACATACACAACTGGCAACACAACATTGATTGGACAACATTAATAAGATCATTCTTCGCAATAATTCATTTGTAGCACAACAGCCAGCCAAAATAAAAACGAACTTAAAACGGACAAACATTCAGTTTATGAAAATAATGGCAATGTCATCTAACCTTATGTATTTCCTGGCTAAAAATTTATCTAGTTAGCTCTTAGCTCATTTTAAAACATCTAACAATTAAGTAGGACAGCAGCACAGCAGTAGCAGCACTTTGAATTTGAATTACACGTTTCAGCCCACAAAACTTAAAAACTACATTTGAATTTGATGTGAAAGCATCCGTCGTTCTCTTCGAGCACCTTAAGTTTTTTTTTCTCCACACATTGCAACATTCATATATCATGGACAAAGTTAGGTCAAAAATGGGAACGGCATGCGTAGCAAGACAGGACAGGAATGAATATTCCAGTTTTGTTCCTTAAATTCGGTCTAAACACAATTCGTGTTCCTTTAAAATTCCTAGTCTAACCAAGTTGACATATGTATGTAATTTTAAGCGTCCTTTCTTCTACTAATTCCCACCACTTAATCATCTTCATGATTGCAAAGGTTATACTTCGCCAATTCCCGCTTCCCGATTAGTCTCTAATGATTTGAATTAATTAATTAATTTTAGTTTATAAACTAATTAATCCAACCTCATTGGAACTCTTCATCTGAGCTCAACAGCATTGTTTTCTCATTAAAATTGGTTCCTTTAGGTTTATTCAAATTTACACCACCGGACTCATTCGGTCCAGCACCACTACCACTACCTCCACCTTCAGATGACCCAGATTGTCCGCCACCAGACGTTGGTGAATGTTTTGATGATTTTCCACTTGATTTTCGTTTCTCTGATTTAGAATTTGGTCTTTGGGCATTACCACCACCACTCGTGGTACCATTCCCATTCCCATTTCCACTAGTCCCACCTCCTCCATTGGGTTGAGATGCACCAGGTGATACAATTCCAATGGAAACATTGGCAGATGTTGAAGGAGACACACCATTGGATGTTGATGGAACATTTTTATTGTCTCCATTTGACTTCCGACTGCTACTTGTTCCACCACCACCACTCCCGTCTCTCTCAAAACTATCTTCACGTGGACTCCTGGATGAGTCTCCAGCTAAGAAAGGAGAGAGAAAAAAATACAAAGCACAAATAAAAGGACTGAACATCTGACAGGGCGACATGACACATTGGGAACTACTACAAAACGTCTAGTAGAAGATCCTCGGAGTGTCCACAAAATCAATCCAAAAAAAAGTAACTGGGAACCTTTCAGCTCCAGAAACGTGGGATCAGACAGCATCTGCTTTTCTCAGAATCAAGTCTGGTCTACCGACTCCATGGAAAGGACTTTTCGTTGGAGAAAATATTGTGGTCACGATATCGATAAAATACAAAATATCAGAGCCGGACTCGTTTTCTGAAAGAAAAACTTTACTTGGGATTCTCAATCACGAGATATCCGTATTCGGAGCCAAAGATAGAGATCTAGATTTTATTTAAATTACAATTATGGACAAAACTCACAGAAATGTTGACAGTTTTGGATTGATTTTTAGGACACATTGTATATCCCGAGGACACGGAAATAAAAATAAAGAAAGCAAAGTCTATTCTTATCTAGAAAAAAAGGAGTGACGGAAAAGATTGCATTGTATTTGACGATGCGTGCTAGGCTAGTAGACTCAGGTGATCCGCTTTTCATGTTTTTTTCTTCAAATAATAATAGGCTTAATGGATCACTTGGACAAAAGACAAGTCAGTCGCCCTCTCTAAAAGCTCTACCGATCGATTTTAGAATTTGGAAAAGACTAGACGAACACAATGACAGATAAAATGGAGTTTCGATCAGTTGGATGGAATGAATGGGACAAACACAACATTTTGGACATGAACGAGTTTCACTTCTCATGAAAAAAGGTGAAAGTATATGCGTGGGCTTAAGAAAGAATACTAGAGTGCACTTTGACTGACACAAATGGAGATCTAGGTAAATGCAGTTGAGTACAAAAGCTCTGCATAATGAATACTATCTGAAAGACATAATATGACATAAATTGTTAGCAAGAACAGAAACTACTAGTGGGATAGGGAACGGATTTAACTAATGAAAATGCTACCCTTGTCAAAGTCAAACTTTCAAATTTGTAGACATAAGTTTAATATTTTTAAACTAAGACAACTAGAAACAACGACCACGTATATTAAAGTGTGGTTTTGACACGGATAACTCATATTAATAAAAATAACTCCAATTTAATTGAAGTAAGTATAATTTGGATGGCAAAAGTTGGAAGAAAAATAAATTCTAAGAGCTCTAAATTACAGTGAAGATTACGCTGAAGACAAAGGACATACAGGTTTCGCTTGAGGTAGACAAGGCATTTCTGAAAATCTAGATGAAAATATCTATAGAACTATTTGGCACAACTAAAGAAAACCCCCCGTTCTCTACTGATCAGAAATCCCCAGTATTTTTCGATTAAATTCCTATCTCTCATGTCTGTTAGAATTCCACAACTTCTATCAAAATTCAAAGAAACCTTTTCTTTTTCAGACGTCTTCATACAACTAACCTACTGCAGGTCAGGCTAGCCGAGAACAGCAGTGGTTCTCGAATGCATTACGAAAATTGAAAAGCAAAGCCCTCTCCAGAAAATCGCCTTCAGCTGGCTAGGAGCTATGCCAAGAATTCTTTATTGGAAAATTCTGCCAATCCACTCAGATTAAAATTAACATAATAATCACAATTGGATTTCTTCTCTTATTGAATTGGATCGGATTCTGCTTTTAATTCAGATGTGTGAAACATATAAACGAACAAGGAGAAAAACAGACTTGGGTCATTTATTTTGGAAATGTTATGTATTAATTACACCTTCATTTTTGAAAGTAGAATTACAATAACAAATTACATGGAAAATTTCCAAAGTAATTAATTGCAATTACAAATTACGTGCGAAATTTTTAATGTAATTAATTACAACTACAATTACGCAATTGTAATCCTAATTGTAATTTTGTAATTTAATTACAAATGTAATTGTAATTGAGCCAAGTCTGTGGAAAAAGGTACAAATAGGAAAATATCATTGCATTATGGTTAAAAGTTGAACTTTGACATTTTAACTGAAATAATGAGGGCGAGTGGTGACAGTGGTGAGTGTGACATTTAAAAATAAAGTGAACAATCGACTCCAGTTCTGTTTGTGTCCATTTGACAAATTGGACTAAAATGTTGCATTGGCTCGAGTGGGATTAAATGAATGTTCTACATAAAGTAAGTAAAGTACATGTGACCATGACCAAAACCAAAACTCTGGAAAAGCTTCGATCGCTGACTTCAAAGTGATCGCATTAATTCCGAGCCTATTCCTTTGCAAGACACACTAGAATTCACTAAAGAGTTGAGTTCTAAATTCAGCATGCAAATCTACATATGTGTGCTTGGACATTCGCACTCTCTCCTACTCTACCCATATGTCAGAATCCTGATAAATATTCATGAAAACCAATAGTAGTCGTTGTCGTTCGTAGTGAATGGAACCTTGAGGCACTTTATTCTCATTTGTACTTGTCACGCCTCAAAACGTGATTACATTTATTCTTCCGGCTAAAAATTTGTTTCTAAAGTATAGAAATGATCATCAACTGTGCATTTTCCAAAAACTGGGTAACGGAAAATACTTAAAATTAACGAAACGGGTACAAAGGTAATGGAGTCTCATTATTTACAAGCGAATACGAACATGCTTGCGGTGATACTAAAACTGCTTCCGAATACATAATATTATTTAGAATCACTGTAAAAGGGAGTTTCGGAAATGAAGTCTAATGTGGTCATGCTCATGCATTCGAAAATCCCTTACCAGAAGAGTACTGTGTGTATTGTTGATACTGTGGATGAAAATTGTGTATAGCATCTGTCATGATGTCCCGCGGGTTCATAGTTTCCTGTAACCAAAAACAAAATTTATTGCATTGTAAATTTGCAAACAGAACTTTAGTAAATAAGCCGAGATTAAGATTATTCCACACTATGAATGATTGCTTCCGTTGAGTCGAAAACAAAGTTAATTACTTTGTTTTCCCGTAATCTCAAGCAATGGTTTGTACATTTATAGAAATTCAAACGTGCTAATGATAGGCGAAGGCTGGCTTCCCTGCAAACTCTCAGTTTTGAATTATTACACAAATAGTACTTACACGAGACTTTATAAATACTCAAATTTTCTAGCTTCAAGGAAAACTAGTTTTAGTACTAGTTAGTTTTAGTTACTTGTATGTACGACTGCATTGGATAGCACGCTAATAAAGAAATCAAATCAAATCAAACAAATAATACATCTTGAACTAAAATTCTCATAGCATTTTGAACAAATACTAACGTAAATCTTCCAGCTTAACTATGACTCATAGTTGATAGTCATTAATAGTGTAAAATATTGTCATTCGGCTGTGGAATATACAGACGTATTTCTGATTCGCCTCCAACATTTCTAAGAATCTATACGTATTTCAGTATTTGAGCCTAGGGCCTGTTATCTAAGAAGGTCAACAGATTCGGAAATCCATTCCTTTAGTGTATAATAAAATACACAACAAAAATACGAAGAACCTCCGGCGATACTTATTCGGATTAAGTAACCCAAGCTCGACTTTTTTTTTTGCTATAACCAAGTAATCTCAAGATTAACTTTAGAAGTGTTTTGGCAAGGCGTGTTAAAACTAAGAAATCCGTGTCGTGTCTTGAAATATCTTCCTCTAACCTGAACTCTCCATTAAAATAATTGCTAGGAGAATCCAAGGCCTAGCCTAAGGGTTGAATCATTCGAGTTAGAGTTTAGATTAGAATTCTGAACGCACGAGTAAGTCTGTCGTAAAATATTTATCCAAGCCCTTGCCTTGCTTGACTCAGTCGGTCGAAATGATGAGACAAATTCCTAGTGCGAGACAAGCTATCAAAATTCCACTTTACTGCGTTCTCTACGAACTTATCACCGCCAAAAGCGAGTAAACAATACAGAAGTGCTACAAAGTCTTGCTTTGAAGTAAGTCGTATTCCGCGGTGCTCAATTCATTTTACACTTCAAATCTCATTCAACTCTATTCAGAACCGTCAACCTTGACATTGTATTTAAAAGGACCGATTTCACAAGGAAAGTACTTAATGAAAAACCATGAACAGAATGAAACGTTTTAAACTATGATTTTTTTAACTGTCACCAGAACAATTGAATCTACATTTCTTAGGGGAAAGTTAATGTTGAAAGTATGGAAGAGTGCCTACAACGTTAAACTTATTAAATCTTGACAATATGTTGTGAAACCTGAATTAGACAAACGTGTGACGGTTGGCTGATAAGCTCACGAAATGTACACGATTATTCCAGTAAGCCATAACGATTTATTCATCAAATTCATCATGACAAATTATATTGCAACATTATCCTGAGGAATGTAAAATTATTCTGATTCTATTCACCACACAATTTCACTCGTGACACGGACTTGTGAATTGACAAAATAGTATTTTCAGTCGATTTGAGTTTTACATCCGAATAAATTTTCTTGTTAGATTTAGTATCCAATTTTCGGAAGGACAGATGTCATTACTACGAAATGAAATATGGTTAAATAATTCCTTTGAAATGAGAAACCAGAGTAGTTTTCCTGAGCCGGAACGTAACTAATCAAAAAAAAACTGGGCGGATTCCTCAAATCCAAGAATTGTCACTAACATATCAATTTCCTGGCTGTTGTGAGAGTTCCGACACAGCGAGAGCTCTACCATCCAAG
>JAQGCB010001613.1:0-13812 GCA_034698835.1 Protaphorura tricampata
ACTCATCTCAAACTCCTCCCATTACATTACACTCATGTTAAACAAATATTTTATACAAATAGCCCCAAATTCTAACATTCTCCCACCTTTGATTTAGAATTATACATATGAATAAATCAAATACATTATTTAGAATGATAGTTTATTAGGAGCCTTCACTACTCTTCCCGTTCGCGTGGTCACAACTTTCATCTCGTCCACATTGTCCACTTTATTGGAATCAAGATCACACTTGTCTTTCCTCACTTTCACTTTGTCCTGAACAATGTCTTTTTCATCACTAGAAAGTTCCATTGGATACACACGTTGAATGGGACGGACGAGTTCACCTTTCGACGTCTTCACTCGAACAACACGAATATTATTGTCTTTTCCGGGGTATACCTCGATCACCTTCCCCATGGGCCAATCAAGTCTTTTAACGTTGTCACTTCCGACAAGAACTATGTCTCCCACTTTTACCTTGTATAGGTTTCCTTTTTCACCTGCTCGTTGTACCAATTGTCCCAGGTATTCAATTCTGAAACGTTGTCTCAGGTCATTCCGTAGTCGCTGTCTGTACCGGAATCTTTTGTTGATGCTAGCTGAATCCAAATCATCCATCTCTGGTACTCCAACCTCACGTACATCTTGAAGGAACATGGCTGGAGTCAGCGGCACCAAGTCATCAGTGTCCTCCGACACATAGGTCAATGGCCTTGAATTTACTAGTGATTCACAATCACACAATGCAGTCATCAGTTCCTCATAGTTGAGGGAAGTCCTTCCTAGGACACATCGTAGCTCCTCCTTCACCATTCGCACTAGTCGTTCCCACCAACCTCCCCACCATGCTGCTGTAGGTGGGTTAAATTTCCACTGGATTCTGTTGACGGTGGCGTACGAATTTACTTTCTCCCAATCGATACTTTTGAAAAGATTGTTGGCACCAACAAAATTTGTCCCATTATCGCTGTACACAGTGGAAGGCCGTCCCCTCCTAGCGATGTAACGTCTAAATCCCTGGAGAAAAGCATCTGTGGATAACGAGGTGATGAGTTCCAAATGCAAAGCTCTGTAGTTCGCACAGGTGAACAAAACAACCCAGGCTTTGCTCCCACCCTTCAGGTACAAGGGCCCAGCCAGATCAACTCCAACAATTTCGAAGACTAGAGCATCTCTCACACGGTCTTCGGGTAATGGAGCTGGGATAGAAACTACCTTCTTCGCTTTGAATCTTCGACAGGTCACACACTTCAGTAAAATGTTTCTAATGGTTTTCCTCCCCTTCAAGATCCAAAATTTCTCACGTAGAGAGCTCAACAAGACTTGTACACCAGCATGGCATAACTTCAAATGCTCTTCCCTTACAAGAGCATTCACTAGAGGATGATTCGACGGGAGTAGAATTGGACTCCTGAAGTCCTCATGATCGACCCGCCTCACAATCTTTGTCTTGACTCTAAGTAGACCATCTTCATCTCTGAAAACACCAAGCGCCTTGACATTTTCATTCTTCTCATCACCAATCGATTCCTCTTGAACCATCTTCATCAAAATTTTATCTGCATTGTTCATCTCTTGTACGGTTAATTCTCCCTTCACACGATCATTGGATGGGCATCTAACATTTTTCGTAAATCTGATCATCCATGCAACCATCCGGACAATTTTTAAATAACTGGAGAAATATTTCATGTACCAATTTCCCTCTTTACGAATATTCAGGAGTGATGACACAACACCTTTCCTTCTTTCTGCGCTGACCTCCTCTTCGTTGACCCCAGGGTCAGAATTAGGCCAGTTCTCAGGACTGAGCCGTAACCACTTCGGTCCCTCCCACCATCTTGATTCCAATAACGTTTTAGCCGTACAGCCCCTTGATGGAAGATCCGCTGGATTTAACTCACCTGGAACATGTCTCCATGATCCACTTGCCGTCAAAGTATTTATCTCTTTGACCCGATTCCCCACAAATGTACCCCACTGGTCATCTCTCTTGATCCAACTCAACGCCGTTGTTGAGTCACTCCAGAAATACTGAGGAACATCTTTCAAATCCAAATCATTAATGACTGAAGTCGCCAGCCGACTTCCAATGGTACATGCTAACAATTCCAACCGCGGAATTGTCAATTTCTTCAAGGGAGAGACTCTGGACTTCGCCTGTAGCAACTGGACGTTGACCTCTTGCCCCTGCTCTGATCTCAAGTAAACCACCGCAGCATAAGCTGACTTACTTGCATCACCAAACGTGTGTAGGCTCCATAGAGATTTATCTCCAATTGCAATTTTTCTTGGAATTCTCAATTCCTGCAATGTCTTCAAGTCTGCCGCCCATTTCATGAATTTCTTGCCAATTTCTTCTGGAAGAATCGTGTCCCATCCCACTTTCATTTCCCATGTCTCTTGTAACAAGATTTTAGGACACAAAGACACAGGGCACGTGAACCCAATGGGGTCAAATATTTTGTGAGCCACTGACAAAATTTTCCTCTTTGTAAACTGTCCAGTCAATTCACCCATGTCCGACAAGTCACAAAATAGTTCGTCTTTATTTCTGTCCCATAATAATCCCAACACTTGTGTCGGCTCATTCTTAATGTCATCATCTCTTAACACTGTGTTCTCCCACCCTCTAAGCTCAAAATTGGCACTTGACATCAACTGCTTGGCTTCTTGGATGAATTTAAGAAGTTCCTTTTCTGAGTCCACAGAAGTTACACAATTGTCCACGTAAAAACATATTACCAATTTCTCAGCTGTTTTCTTCAGGTCTAGGGGGGCCTTGGATAGATGATGACTGATGACCGCTGCCAGTAGAAATGGACTACAATTGACACCAAACACAACTCGTCGGTGTCGAAAAACTTTTACAGTTTTACTGTCAATGTTATCAAACCACAAAAATCTCAAATAGTCACAATCTTGCTTCTTCACTGAGATCTGCAAGAAAGCCTTCTTAATGTCTGCAATAATTCCAATTCTTTTCTCACGAAAGTTCAACAGTAGAGAGGGGATCATTTCAATCAGATTGGGTCCCTTTTCCAAACAATCGTTAAGCGAAGGTGAATTCTTTGCCCGAGCAGAAGCGTCAAAAACTGGTCTTACAGGAGTAGTTAAACTGTTAGGTTTAAAAACTCCACGATGAGGCAAATAATGTCCAAAATTTTCCAACTCCTCATCCGGTACCATTTCAACAACTCCTTCTTTCATCCAAGTCACAAACACATCATTATACTCACGTAATTTACCAAGGTCCTCCAATTTCTTGGTAGCAACTAGGAGCCTCTTCTCTGCCATGACTCGGTTCGATGTAATTTCCGGATGACCCTCAATGAATGGTAAATGAACCTCGTATCGGCCATCCGTATTTACTTTCACGGTTTCTTCAAAATGCTTTACAGCCGCGACTTCCAATTCTTTCTTCGATTTGCTTTCTACGGGATCCAGGATTCCAATTGAATCAAGTCTCCAGAGGTCAGCCACTGTTGCTTCTTGGGTAAGTAGAGAAGTGACCATGAGAGATGTACTCGAGTCACTCTTCTCCCCAGGCACTTTTCCCATAATGGTCCATCCCAGTCTTGTTTCCACAGCCACAAGACCTGATTTTAACTGTTGGATGCGACCAGTCAATAATTTGCCTGCCACGTCAGCTCCAATTAGCAACTCAATTTCCAAACTATCGTCACCGACGTCTGAAATCCAAATTCCGTGGGCTCTCAGTTCATTGAACCACGGGGCACTCCTAACTCGAGGAATATTTCCACAGATCACTGGTTGATCTAAAACATTAATTTTGCAACTGTAATTCCCAGTCACACTGTTCATTGACACCTCATAACAGTGATGAGTTTGCCTTTCAGATTCAAGTCCACCGAACAATGCATGAGCTACTGAAACTGAATTAATTGGCACATACCCCATTTGATCAACTGAGTTCTTCAAGATATACGATTTTTGGGATCCAGTGTCAATTATTGCTCTCACTACACGTTCTTTGCCATGTCCACTTAATTTGACCATCAATGTTTGCAGAATTACTTCTCTGGAACACGATTGATTAGACAAGGCACTGTTGGAAGACTCACTCTTCCCTTGAACACTGACTTTGTTCTCAGTTTCTTTATTCACTAATAAGTCAGGACACATTAATGCAAAATGTCTTTTCCCACAGACGACACACTTGACATTTGTCTTGCAGAACTTGGCTTGATGGGAACCTTTGAAACACAGAAAACAACATTTCTTCTTGGAGAGGATTGACCTCTTCTGAGACAAGGTTAACTTCTGGGCATGATGACAGTCCTTGCTCTCATGAGTCTTCTCACAAAAGACACAAATTGTCTTTCCGTTTTCGTTGTTACCACTGAACAACCCTGCTGCAGTAGGCAAATCATTTCTCTTTTCATCTGTGATTTTCTTACGTGCTTTCGCTTGACCTTGACCTTCGGTTGCCCCAAAACCATCACGAGCTAAGGAAATTCTTGCTTCCCCCTCCACCTCACATTTCATGAAATTCAACAACTGCTTGAGCCGAATTCCAGGGATATTGGTCTTGTCACCGTTGTCGTCAGTCACCTTTGACCCAGGACTTCGTTGCCACGCTCTCAAAATATCCTCAGGCAAGCAAGACTCAACAAGAGGGAACAACATCGCGGCATATTTGTCACTGGTCACTCCAATAGATTCTAGAGCTCTCAATTGTGACTCCAGTTTATCATAAAGTACAGAGAGTACTTGTCCACTTGAATTGGACACATTTTGGATCACAAGCTTGAGCAGCTCACGCACATACACTTCCACCAGTAAATCATCTCTTCCAAATCGACTCTTTAAAGATTCAATTACCTTGGAATAATTTTCTGAAGTTGGGGGGTAGCTGTCCACTAATTCTCTTGCTCTTGAACCCGACACGGTGGCTTGGATTAAGTACTGAAACTTGTCACCTTCCTCAATGTCCTGGTCCTCATGAATTTTCTTGAACTGACTCCAAAACTTTAGCCAGTCTTTAATTTCACCTCCAAACTTCTGCAATTCCAACTTTGGTAACTTGAACTTCTTCCGGGACTCGCCTTGGACGGAAGACTGAGTGGGACTTGTACTTGACCTCACAGATTCCAACACTGGTACAACAACTGGATTCAAAATATTCTGTACCTTTATTCTGCCGAGGTCCAATTTATCTCCATATTCTTCGACTGAGACACGTTCTTGTTCATATTCTTCTTCCGTACAGTCGTCATCAAGTAAGAGGTCACGCATCTGTTGATCAAGGGCAGACAACTCCACATTCAGCCTCTCTAGTTTTGTCAAACTGACCTGGAGTTTCTCCTTGTCCGGATCCTCGGCCTCAACTTCAACAATGAGTTGATTGTAGCTCCTTGTAAAGGACGCACGCACTGGTTGTCTTATCTTCTTTAACCTGTCCATCTTCTTCAGCCACGATCACGTCGGGGTCACCAATAAATGTTGAGTCTCAAAGATCTAACCGATTTTTGTCTCAACGGAAAATTGAGAACTGGCTTTAAAGAAATGGTATTGATTCTCAGAAGACTGTGTTCTCTACTGATCAAACTTTCTCTCTTTAATCTCAACCGAATAATCAGTACTTTTTACAACAATTGTATAATGGATACAGAGCGAAATCAATTAGGTCTAGCCTGGCCTGAATCCACCAACGAACTTCTACGCGTCTTTTCTTTCTTCTCCAAAAACGCACTCCCAACGACCAAAATTAGTGGAGGGAACATACAACTCATCTCAAACTCCTCCCATTACATTACACTCATGTTAAACAAATATTTTATACAAATAGCCCCAAATTCTAACACACCCTTTCCAGTACCATCTAGAGTGAGTGCCGCCATTGTGGTCAACAAACACTGTTGGACATCTTTTGAATTCCAATTTTTTTCCTTGAATTTCTCTTCAGCCAATCTCACCTAGAATATTGAAAAATACACAATAAAGATTTTTGGATCAGCCAAACAATTTTAGTGTAAACAAAATATTTATTTTTTAATATTTTCAAATATTTAAACTATTCGTTTACCTTCATGTTTGGATTAACCAATTTCTCATCACGTGTGTCAATGAACCATTTTTGTGGTTGTGGACCACCCTGTACAAATAATTTGGGTTGGACTTCAAACAATTGATTCAAATCTGTACAATTCTTCAAACGCAAAAGCGTTACACGTGCGAACTCTTGGAATTTTCTTATAATTTCCGCACTTTTCGTTTTCCCAAAATGTGCAAAATTGTTGTATGGATTCACAGGATCAATCACCAGGGGGCGTTGTCGTTTGACATTTTCCGGAATGTCCGATTCCTTGTAAGTTGAATTCTTGACACAAAGTGTATTAAAGTTTGAAACGAGTTCCAAAAAAGCCTTAAACCCTTCCAGATACGACCTTTGACCTTGACCCTTTGCTTCTTGAGTTTTTCCAGCCTCTATTCCAATCAATTCGATCAAAGTTGATCTTCCAGAAATGTAAGTACCCACAGATAATGTCTTGTTCCAAAATTTTGCCAAACGCACCACCTGGTGGACGAAAGATGTTTGACCTTTTAAGAATTCGAGTTGTTGCTCACAGAGTGCGCTCCCGTATTTGTATCCCAATCCAGGATTTCGCTTGATATATTCCATCGCCCGATTTGTTTGAAGTTGTGCAAGCTCTTGACCACCCGGTTGACGATTTTCGGTCACAAAATTAGTTGCCGGAAGTAAATCAAATGGAATTCCATTCACATTGAATTGAAGAGAGTATCTTGTTTTTTCAATATTTCTTATGTCCATGTCCGCAGACAACAAGATGTCTTCAAAGTTGGAAATGACTTTCTCAAAATATGGATGTTCTCCGTTGACGAAGACAACCATGTCATAATCTGGGTCAACACAGACAGCACTGCTCTTCCCAATACTCCCGGCAATCTTCACTCTGTCAACAGAGTATTTTTTTCCCTTAGTTTTTAGAAGATTGAAAATTCGATCCGCTGTCTCATTCCCAGTTTTGAAGAAATCTTCAGATGGTTTTAATTCTTTGGAAAAATTGTCAAGTCGTTGGTTCAATGTTTTTGAATCCATTTTCTCAATTTGATATTCTGTTGAAATTAAAAAAAAAACAAATGCATTAATGAAATGCAAAAATTCAAAAATTCAAATTCATTAGAGAAAGTATCTATGGATTCTTACTTTTCCAACAAGAAAATGTAACAATTTATTTGAAGAAAAAAAATTGTTAAATATTTAGTTGCTAGTCTTTAGTATTGGATGCTCGACTGAGGAATAATTTCAACCGGACAGCTGTGCAAGTTACATGGTCATTACTTTAGCCTAACTTTATGCTTGCACTATACTACAATCATCGTTCTAGAATTTTCTAGAGTGCAATAGAAAGAAGTGCAGTTGGTATAGTATGGTAGAGTTGTGTACCGTAAATGACCGAATAGAACCCCGGTCCGGCGTACTATTATTTATAAATGAGAATTCTCTATCTCTCTTTGGAATTACTGAATATTAAAATGAAACGTGTTGTATTCGTATTTGAGCGCATGGTTATAATAAGAACGTGAGTACTATACGGTCATTTACGGTAAATTCATTCAGTTGGTGTTGGTACTAAGATAGTGTGCATATATTGTTCTAGAATTTTCTAGACTCAGACAGAAGGCAGTTCGAGTTTATGTATTGAGTTCGTGTGACTCATTCCGGCGTTTGCACTTCCTATCATAAAACAAAACAAAACTCTTATCACGAGTTGACTCTGAAAAAAATTAAACCTGGACTATTTAACTTGAGTACATAATAAATCAATCTGAACTCTCTCAAATGCATGCATGCACTTGTAGAATTTGAAACTGTTTTTTAATACTTATTTTTTATTAATTTCTAAATCTGTCGAATCGTAAGGAGTATACTTTTTAGTGATTTTTGTCACATCAAGGAATATTTATAGCACGAATTGAATTACTAATTTAAATTCAAATTCCCTATTTTAATATAACTAATTTTGCCATACTCACACTCATACTGAAGGCATCCTGAATACTTTGCATTCCAAAATACTTCTCAGGGAGAATATGAACCGACCCATAAGTTAGTGACCCGGTCTGAATTGTATATATAGCCATACGAGGATTAGCAGCGGTATAGCCTTGCAAACTCAATTCATAGTTTCCTGATTTCCCGGTGTAGCGTCTTATGATCCTTGGGGTTGGACTGATTTCGAACGGTGCGTAACCAAAGCTGGTCATTTTGATCAATGCGGAAATGTCTTTCATTTGTGTGGAACTCGCTTGTGTAATGACGTTTTGACCTATGGCTACAAAAAAAGTCATCTAAAATCAAAATGTTAAAATTTAGTGTATTGGAAAATAAACAACAGTTAACGTTCAAGACGTATTAAAATAATTTACCGTCTGTTCCTATGGCGACCGCAAGTAAAATGTACGAAGTTAGAAGTAATATGCATTTGCAAGTCATTTTAACCAAACTGTTCTTTAAAAGTATTATCTGAAGGAAGTAAATTGAATCTGTCTACCAAGTCAACACAATCATCATTTTTATGCACATTTTCTAGGAAGTATTTTGAATGCCAAATATTTCTATTTATTTCCCCATTTGATCAAGTGAAAATCCAGACTTGGCCTCGTGCACAATTTCCGCAGTATGAAGGTGAAAGTCTGTTGGAATATTATGTGTAGAGGCTTTCCAGCATAGTGAAGTTATTGATGAATGCTCACAGACACACAGTGAGTGTTATTTTTCATCCGCAACGACGGTCAGGTATACTAGTACAAAATAAAACAATCAATGATGTTTTCTGCAATTGTATTTTAATCCATACATTAAAATTATTACAATTTTGGAATACGAAGGAATCAATTTAATTAATTACGAAATCAGTTCCTACGATTTAATCTTGCTTTCCGAAAAAAGTTGGATGCATTTTTACCCACCCTGACTCTCAAACGACGCACTGATAATAATGGGCTCGTTAGGATCCACAGGATTAGGAATGGAGAATCTGACGTCGAAGTCATTAGGACCGAGGAATGTTTTACCTTTCCATTCACCTGGGGATGCCATCCCTAGGATATTAACATCAATACAATCCTTAACTTTTCTCTTGACGTGTGAAGTGTCTATAGCAGTTACATCTGTCCCACCCAAAGACGCTGCTGCGATCGTAGTCATCAAACGCTGCTGAACATCTTTAACATTCCAATTCTTTTCTTTGTATTTTTTGTCATCCATGTTGACCTTCATTTTAGGGTTAATCAATTTCTCATCACCTGTAGTGATTGACCATACTTGAGGTTGAAGTCCGCCAGGCACAAATATCTTTGGTTGTACTTCAAACAATTGATTCAAATCTTGGCAATGATTGATTCGATTCATTGTTTCTTGAGCGAATTCTTTGAATTTTTTAATTATCTCTGTACGCTTGTTTCGACCGAAATATGCGAAATTGTTGTATCGGTTCACCGGATCAAGGACAAGAGGGCGCTGCTTGTTCACGATATTTGGGATCTCGTTTTCTGTATAAAATCCACAAAACTTGACACAAAGTGTATCGAAATTCTTTATCAACTCAAGGAATTTCTCGAATCCTTCCAAATATGACCTTTGACCTTGAGCTTCTTGCATTTTGGCGGCATGGATTCCAATTAATTCGATCAAAGTTGATCTTCCAGAAATGTAAGTACCCATAGATAATGTCTTGTTCCAAAATTTTGCTAAACGCACCACCTGATGGACGAATGGGGTTTGACCTTTTAAGAATTCAACTTGTTGTTCACAGACGGCGCTCCCATATTTATATCCGAATCCGGGAGTCCTCTCGATGTATTCCATTGTTCGATTTGCTTGAAGTCTTGCTAGTTCAGAACCACCAGGCTGAGGATTCTCGGTCACAAAATTAGTTGCAGGAAGTAAATCAAATGGAATTCCATTCACATTGAATTGCAGAGAGTATTGTGTCTTATCAATATCTCTGATGTCCATGTCAGCAGACAATAAGATGTCTTCAAAGTTGGAAATGACTTTCTCAAAATATGGATGTTCTCCGTTCACGAACACAACCATGTCGTAATCAGGGTCAACGCAAACAGCACTGCTCTTCCCAATACTCCCAGCAATCTTCACTCTGTCAATTGAAAATATTTTACCTTTTTCTTTTAAAAGTCTAAAAATTCGATCAGCAGTCTCATTCCCAATTTTGAAAAAATCTTCAGGTGGTTTCAATTCTTTTGAAAAACTGTCAAGTCGTTTGTTCAGTGTTGCCGAATCCATTTTTGAAATTTTAAATCCTCAATTTGATAATTTCTAAAATTGAGATTTAAGATAGCAAAGTTAACCAAATACAAATACATATTTTGAGCGCTATTTATAAAAAAAGTGTCAATTCATTAGCGAATGTACACATTCTTACTTTTTCAACCAGAAAATGAAACGAGTTTTTATCCGAAATGAATTTGTGAATATTTAATTGTTCGTCTTTAGTATTGAATGCCCGACTGAAGAATGATTTCAACCGGACAGTTTGTATAACCATATGTAGCTGTGGAAGTCACAATTATATGATTATTCTCACTTTAGCCTAGGCTGTAATATGCGTGCACTAAAACAATGTTCTAGAATTTTCTAGAGTGCAACAGAATGGAGTTTAGTCGGTGAGCTGTGTACCGTAAATGACTGACTAGAACCCAGGCGTTTTAATTACAAATGGGAATTTTCAATAATTTTAGATTTTGATGGGAAAATGACATTTTCAAAATGTTTACGTCTCGGAACCCGAATAATGATTGTTCATTTGACCTGAATTTGCATTCGAGCCCTTGTGCGTGTTGCTTTACTGGGACCCGGGTTTTAAATGGCCAATAACGGTAAATGTATACAATTGGCGTGACTCATTCCATTTCCATTTCTTATCATTAAAAACAAAACTCTTATCATCACGAGTCGAGTCTTTAAAAAAAATTAAACCTCAGGTATTTGATCGGGGTACAGAATAAAACAAACCGACTCTGTTTATGTTCCACAAAAATCATATAGTTGAGTTTCGTATTTGCATTGAATCCAGTGTCTGACTCATTTCACATATGTTATCTTGAAACAAAATAAAACACTTAACTAATCAAGAATTGACAGCAAAACAAAATTTAATAAAAATTGACCATTGAACACACAAACTGTAGTATACAGTGTGGTGAAAGGATCACTTAATTGGTGAAGCTTGCATATGAATAGATAAATAAAACGTTCATTAATTTTTACTCATTCACACCACTATGGGCAGATTCCGTAATTTCGGTGCGCTTTTTTTTTTTACGGCTTCCTACTAATTCGGACCTGGGGAATCCGAATCCATCGTTAGAAACGACCCCTGGGTCATATTTGACCCGAAAACCGAATTCAGTTTTTTTATCTTTGACCCCTGATTGTAACCTCATTGAATGGAGAATTTTGTCAGCTGGAATATTCAATTAGTAAGCACAGTGATCAAATATGGCCAAGGGATCGAACCCCTAACATACATATTCAAATAAATAAACATTACCCTCTGCCTCTACCTTAATATTTTTAATGTCCATATCCGACTTTTTGAGAACATCTTCAAAGTTATAGAGGTCATTTTCGGAAAATGGTTGCTCATCCACGAACACGACGAACTCATAGTCAGGATCAACATATAACAGTACTATTTTTTCCACTACTCCCAGAAATGTTGACAATGTCGATTTTAAACAAACTAGAAAATTCTTCAAGAATTTGAATATTCGGTCAGCCGTGTCATGCCCAATTTTATAAAATTCATCACGGTTTTAATTCATGTAAAAAAATTTGAAGTCGTATGTCCAAATACCATTTTCCAGAATCCATTTTTGGTATTTTAAATTACTCAACCAAAAATGTAATGATTTCTTAATAAAACATTTTTGGTTGGTAGAATTAGCTAACTGTATAGTGAGTCGCAGTCTGTGTGCATGAGTGTATGACTCATGTCATCTATATTTCTTAGCAATAACAATAACAAAACTCTTATCACGATTAACTACGCGAGTTGAGTCTTGCAAAATAAAATTGAAACCTCAACTATTTGTTCGGAGACCAGAAATCTCTCACTCTCATCCATGGATAAGGAAATATAAAACTGCAGTCACCTCACAAACAGTAATTAAGCATCTTGTTCCATGCATGTACACCAACGAATTCATGGGAAACTGTCTGTACGGTGGAATCTCTCTATATATATATATATTAACCTCCCCTATATCGCACACCTCCCTATACCGACCAGAATGCGAGGAACGAAAGAACTCTCTTTTCCATATACTTCTTTGTTATTCCACTTTCTGTATATTAAACTTTCTCTTTACTTGACTCATTTTGAAGGATTTTTAGAGTTCGGTATATAGAGAGTCCACTGTAGTTCTAACAAATCATATATTTCAGTCAGACTTGGGTCAATTCCTTTTGAAAATGTACTAAAGTACAAGGTACCATATACCATGAGTACAATTCCGTACTTGGAATTGGACTTAAGTACTTTTGGCATTAAAAAATTTACTTGAACTTGGACTTACGTACTTTTGGAATTACGGGAAAGTACTTGGACTTGGACCTATGGACCTGAATACTACTTTTAGAATTTTTGTTGTCCTGAAATAAAATAACAGTGTAGTGTTGCATTATGTTTATATTATATGAATAACATTGCTTTGCATGAGGCATACATTATAAACAGAGCGACTTTAAAATTGCACATAAGTGTGAATAAAGGTTTGGAGTTTAGTCCTCCAAGGCAAGGCAAGGCAAAAAAAGGAGAAAGAGTTCGGTTTGATAATTTGTGTTGTCCAATCGAATAGTCAACGTTCCATTTTTTTTGCGAGTGACAGACTCAACTCATGGGTTCACTTACGATATGACATACAAAACAAATGTCCGGAATGAATGAGCGAATGAGTCACACCTACTGAGATGAGAACCTAACCCTGAAGATGATGCTAATACACAGTACTTGCAGTACAGTACTTGCATACAAGGTTTAAAGCTAAGGGGGAAAAGTACTCCTCCTCAGGCGGGTATATTAAGTCTAAAGAGTAGAGACAAACAATTAAGTGTTCCCCAGTTAGTACCAATTTGCTCTTAAAGAATTCATTACATTTTCTTGTGTTCAAAGTAAGAAAATGTACATCCTATACTGAATAGTGTATATTCTTTTTTAAAAAATATTTTTTTAAATTCGTCAGTTGTACCATACATATATTTTCGTCAGTTTCCGTAGATTATCAAATTGAAGATTTAAAATTTCAAAATGGATTCGCCAACACTGCTGGAGCAACGACTTGAACATTTTTCAAAGGACTTAAAACCGTGTGCTGAATTTTTTGATCTTGGGAATGAGACGGCTGACCGAATATTCCAACTTTTAAGAAAAAGTAATATGTTTAGCATTGACAGAGTGAACATGTCTGGAAATATTGGAAAAAATAGTGCTGTGTGTGTTGATCCTGACTACGACCTCGTTGTGTTCGTGAATGATGAAAAACCATTTTTTGAAGAGGTCATTCAGAATTTTGAAGAGATACTCGAAAACAGCGACATGGAGATCAAAAATATCAAGGTACAGGGTAATGATTATTATTTTGAAATGTATGTTCGGTTTGGATCTTTCGGACTTGACTTATAGTAATTCAGAATTCACAAGGTTTTCACATTCTTTACCAAATAATTCCTCGATAAGATTGACCGTGTTTAAATACTAGCTTATATTAAAATAATTATTACGTAATTCATTTGGATTTGACCATTTAAAAAAATAC